>PVIY010010785.1:0-67537 GCA_004026745.1 Myrmecophaga tridactyla | reverse complement strand
CTTGGACCATATGATCCAGCAGATCCAATGGTGCTGGAAGTGTCAGTGGCAAATAGAGATGCTGTCTGGAGCCTTTGGCAGGCCCCTATAGGAGAATCACAACACAGACCCTTAGGATTTTGGAGCAAAGCCTTACCATCTGCTACAGATAACTACTCTCCTTTTGAGAAACTGCTTTTGGCCTGCTACTGGGCCTTAGAACAGACTGAACGCTTAACCTTGGGCTACCAAGTTACCATGAGACCTGAGTTGCCTATCATGAGCTGGGTGTTGTCTGACCCACCAAGCCATAAAGTTGGGTGTGCTCAGCAGTACTCCATCATAAAATGGAAATGGTATATACGAGTTAGGGCCAGAGCAGGTCCTGAAGGCACAAGTAAGTTACATGAGGAAATGGCCCAAATGCCCATGGTCTCCACTCCTGCTTCCACATTACCTTCTCTTTCCCAGACCAGAGCTATGGCCTCTTGGGGAGTTCCTTACAGTGAATTGACTAAGGAAGAGAAAACTCAGGCCTGGTTTACAGAAGGTTTATCAAGATATGCAGGTACCACCCAAAAGTGGACAGCTGCAGCATTACAACCCCTTTCTGGGGTGTCCTTGAAGGACAGTGGTGAGGGGAAATCCTCCCAGTGGGCAGAACTTCGAGCAGTGCACCTGGTTGTTCATTTTGCCTGGAAGGAAAACTGGCCAGAGGTGCATTTGTATACTGACTCATGGGCTGTTGCTAATGGTTTGGCTGGATGGTCAGGGACTTGGAAAAAACATAATTGGAAAATTGGTGACAAAGAGGTCTGGGGAAGAGGTATGTTGATAGACCTTTCTCAGTGGGCTAAAAGCATGAAGATATTTGTGTCCCATGTGAATGCACACCAGAGGGTGACTTCAGCAGAAGGTTTTGATAATCAAGTGGATAAGATGACCTGTTCTGTGGATACCATGAGCCTCTTTCCCCAGCAACTCCTGTCATTGCCCAGTGGGTTCATGAACAAAGTGGTTATGGTTGGTGGTATGGTGGTAGGGATGGAGGTTATGCATGGGCTCAGCAACATGGACTTCCATTCACCAAGGCTGACTTGGCTACAGCCACTGCTGAGTGCCCAATCTGCCAGCAGCAGAGACCCACACTCAGCCCCAGATATGGCACTATTCCCTGAGGTGACCAGCCGGCTACATGGTGGCAGGTTGATTACATTGGACCACTCCCTTCACAGAAGGAGCAGCGATTTGTTCTAACTGGAATAGACATATACTCTGGATATGGGTTTGCTTTCCCTGCATGCAATGCTTCTGCCAAAACTACCATCCATGGGCTTACAGAATGCCTTATCCATTACCCTGGTATTCCACACAGCATTGCTTCTGATCAGGGAACACACTTCACAGCCAATGAAGTGCAGGAATGGGCACATGCTCATGGAATTCTCTGGTCTTACTGTGTTCTTCATCATCCAGAAGCAGCTGGATTGATAGAACGGTGGAATAGCCTTTTGAAAACTCAATTACAGTGCCAACTAGGTAGCAATACCTTGACGGGCTGGGGTAATGTTCTCCAGGAAGCTGTGTATGCTCTGAATCAGCATCCACTGTATGGTGCTGTTTCTCCCATAGCCAGGATCCATGGGTCCAGGAACCAGGGGTAGAAATGGGAGTGGCACCACTCACTATTACCCCTAGTGATCCACTAGGAAAATTTTTGCTTCCTGTCCCTGTGACCCTGAGCTCTGCTGGTCTACAGGTTTTATTTCCAAAAGGGGGAGTGCTTCCACTAGGAGATGCAACAATAATTCCATTGAACTGGAATCTAAGATTGCCACCTGGTCACTTTGGGCTACTCATGTCCCTGGATCAACAAGCCAAGAAGGGGATTACATTACCGATTGGGGTGATTGACCCTAACTATCAGAAGGAAATAGGGCTGCAACTACACAATGGAGGTAAAGAAGAGTTTTCCTGGATGTAAGGGATGCCCTAGGGCGTCTTTTAGTACTACCATGCCCTGTGATTAAAATCAATGGAAAACTGCAACAACCCCATCCCAGCAGGACTATCAATGGCTCTGAAAATTCAGGAAGAAGGTTTGGGTCACCCCACCAGGCAAAGAATAACGGCCAGCTGAAGTGCTTGCTGAGGGTAAAGGGAACATGGAATGGGTAGTGGAAGAAGGTAGTGATAAATATTAACTACGACTATGTGATTAGTTACAGAAACAAGGACTGTAATGCTGTTTTGTTCATGTTATACTATTTAAATTGTAAGATATCAAGTTTAAGAATGAATATTACCCAAGGACTTGCACCCTATTCTGGAAAGATTTAATGTGTTTCCGGTTATATGCTGGACAGTTGAGCATTGTTAAGAGAAAAAATAAAGGTGTCTTATTGTTTTCTATTTAGAAATTAGGTATGGTTTAAGGTGATGAGTATAACTGCCAAGTTGACAAGGGGTGGACTGTCATGGTCAAGTTCATATGACAACTTGGCCAAGTGGTGGTACCTGTTTGTCTGATTGGGCAAATGCTGGCCTGTCTTTTGCTATGAGGAGATTTCATAGAATTAAGTCATGATCATGTCTGCTACATCCACAGCTGAATTCGTTTGTAATCAGCCAAGGGGAGTGTCTTATTTAATGAGTAATGCTTAATCTAATCACTGGAAGCCTTTTAAGGAGGATTCAGAAGAGACAGGTTCTCTTCCTGCTTCGGCCAGCAAGCGTCTCCTGTGGAGTTCTTCCAGACCCTCCATTGGAATCGTCAGCTTCACAGCCTGCCCTGCGGATTTTGGACTCTACGTTCCCACAGTTACAAGAGACACTTTTATAAATTTTATATTTACAAATATTTCTTGTTGATTCTGTTTCTCTAGAGAACCCTAACTAATACATGTGCCCTTGAGCAGTTCATTTTATAGTGCGGAGACAGATAAGAGAACACATGGTTATAAAAGATATTACAGATGCCATAAACGTTAAAGCCGCAGTGCCGCCCTGAGCTTCCTAATGGCCAAGCCAAAGAGGGAAACAGACCATGTGGCTCTTATTGTCTTAGTGATTCATGACAATGCACCTCAAAGAGAGACACATTCCTTCCTGCCCTAAATTCCCATTATACTCATGAGGAAATAGGAGCTGCGGAGAGGCTAAGCCATTTAAGCAAGTTCACATAGCCTCTTGCCAAGCCTGAGACCTTTCTGCTGCTTGAAGCTGCCAATCACTGGACAGGAGCTTTGTCGTGCATAGGAAACACTCCTGAATCTGCCTGTGGTCCCCTCCAAGTGGCTGCGATGGGCTGGTCACCAGAAAGCTCAGGTCCAAGGTTCTGGCCACTGCCCACCTGAATCCACCCACATGGGGATGGGATGGAAGGTTGCTGGCCCTCAGAGACTGCACTATAACCGGCTGTGTACAGGAGGCAGTGTGTTGAAAAACAGAATTCCCCACAGGTTTGAACCATATGAAATTGCTGCTTTTTTACCATTTCTGCCCTACAAAAATGGCAATTTCATATGGTTCAAGCTGATAGTAATTTACTTCATAGCCTGCTTTGAAAATCTTAAAATAGGTCCACCTTTTCTCCCTGGTCTCTTCCTATGAAATACCATCTAGAGATTCACGGGGTTGACATACAAGTGATATTATCTCCTAAAATAAATACATTCCTATTAAAATGTTATAGACGGCTCATTTGCATACCACCAAAAATCACCCCGTCACACGCGTGGATGCATGAAGAGTGACTGGGGGACCTGCAGTGGGAGAAGGGCTTGGGCTTTGAGCTGAACCCTCTGCGTTAGAAGTGGGGTCATCACCTGCTCCGTGTCCTTACATTGTGCTTCCTCCTGTGTGCAGCGGGGTAGAGGGATGGGCCATTGGTGCAGGGCCTGGCCCCTCATAAGTGCTGAGTAAATGTTAGGTATTATTGCTCTTATGGTTATAGCATTATTATTAGAGGGAGGGGTGGGGCAGCTTCTGAATCCCCTCCACCCCCCACAGCTCCTGTGCACACTCCTTGTTCTCCCAGAAGCCGTTCACTCCCCGGGGTGGGGTGGGGGTGGGGGTCTTTCCTCTTGCCCTCGGGCTCCAGACCCCATCAACTATGCTGGTGGGCCCCATATGCGTGGCCCGGGCTGGCTGAGGGCTTGCTTGTCAGAGCCAAACCAGGGAAGCTCCTTGGAGAAGCCTGTTGGAGGCTGAGACCCAGAGGGGCTGTGAGGCTTCATGCAAAGAGCCCTGGACCTGGAGCCTAGGGATTAAAAGATGTGGCCTGAGTGGCCAGGATGTTTTTTCCACAGAGCCCTCGGGCATGGGCAGGGTTACGTTTCTCCATTCGTCTAAAGCACTTAAGTCTGGATACATATCCAACCACATGGCTGGCAGAATATTCAATTCCAGCTGTACTCTGGGTACCGGGTTTGGGGAGCCGCTTCCTTTCCCTTAGTTTGTACAAGCTTTCTGTGAACCTGAGGCAGATAAAAAATTGGGGGCTGGGTATCTGGTCTTCCTCACCTGTCCAAGGTCCCATGGTCCATAGGAAGACAAGGGCTTCTTGGCTTGTGCCGTCCACTCCCCTGTGCCCATTAGGGCTCTGGCACCCAGGACACAACCCCAAGGCTGGATTGGCCTCATGCCTGCACAACCTGTATAGTCTCTGCTCATAAGGGTCCCACGTTTGGCTGAATGCTCTTTGTCACTGGTTTAAAATTCTGAATAATTTTTTTTTAATTTTTTTTTTAATTTGCATATGGGCAGGAGGCACCAGGGATCGAACTCCAGACCTCCAGCACGGCAGGTCGGAGCTCTGCCTGCAGAGCCACGGCAGCCGCCCCTGAATAATTTTTTAACAAAGGATTCACATTTTCATTTTGTGCTGGTCCCCACAAATTACGTAACTGGGACTGCTCCAAGGGTCAAGTCCTGTGTCACCCTCTTTGGAGGTTCTACTCTCCTTAGTGCCATTCATGGAGGAAGGAGGCCCCTCCTGCTGCACGTGGACCCCAGCTTCCTCCACCACCTGCCCTTCTTGGAAATCCCACTCCCCTTCTTTCAGCCCTCAGAACCAGTCCCCTCTTCTACAAGCCAGTTCTCTGGGTGTCTGAGTCTAAGATTTTGAAAACAGTAAAATCCCTTGACTCTCCCATGGATCAGGGAAGGCCCAGCCTTCTGGGACACAGAACCCTCCTTTTCCTCTTGAAAGGGAAGAGAGGAAAAGCCTCTTACTCATTCATAGCTGGGAACTCTCCTCCCAGCTCAGGCCTCCACCAGGAAATACTGCCCTGAGGCCTGCATAAATGATAATTCTGCCACTTGGATCCATAGGCTGAGGTCTGCAGGCATTCCTGTTTCCATTTTATGGATGATTAGGCGATGGCCCAGAGAGGTTCAAAGACTTGTCAAAGATCACACAGCCTCCCAGCTTCCCATTTTTCTCAAAATTTCCATAAATTCAGCTAGAAAGGGGAGGAAAAGGCAGGGAGTGGGTAGTTAATGTTGATGTCATTTTTGATCATTTAAATTAGAAACCTTGGCTTAGTTTATAACCCAGAGGACTCTAGACTGTTTCCCAATAGGCAACTAATATATGGCAGACACTGTCCTAGGAGTTAAAACCGGCACCTTACTTGTTCTTCCTAACAGCTCTAGAGGAGTTGTGCTCACATTCCCTATTAACAGACGAGAAAACTGAGGTTCATAGAAGTGAACCTCAGAACCACACCCAAGGACACACAGAGCCAGAAAGCCATTGGTTGCAGCCCAAGAAGGAAACCTAAAGCTTACTCATTAACTGGAGAATAAGAGGTTCTACATCCCGCGAGCCACGTAATACCCTGCAATCCGGAAGGCCTACGTCGGGGATGCAGGCGTGCTCAGAGGATGGTTTCAATTTTCGAGCCGTGGTTTGACCAACTCACGTTTTTGAAAATTAAATCTTGGCTGTGTTCTGAGTGTAAGGAAGCGGTATTCTGCTCTTGGAAACCTGCCCGCTCACCTTCGTGGATTGGGGGTTTTCTATTATAAGAGAAACAAAATTTTCAGCTGCCAAAGAGTAGACCATACTCCCTGCAGCCCTTGAACCCAAGAGTTATTGCTGGGGGTAGTAACCCACCTTTGCCCTGGCATTGATGCACTGGAGAAGGCTTTGTCATGTGGGGGGTCTTCTAGAAACTTTACACAAAGGAGCTGTGAGCTCATTGGGGATTGGGGATTTGCCAATGGACTGAGAGGTCAGGATTCTGGGGACAATACTTGTGCAGATGAGACTCTGCAGCAGCAGCCAGGCCACTGCTGGGAAGTGGGGATAACTAGAGATATTGTACCCACAGAGACCTCAGCATCGTCCTGATACTTTCTTCCTCCTCTCCCTGAATATATCATCTAAAGCCCAGTTCTGACAAGTCTGCCTCTGAATAGCCCTTGCATCTGTTTTCTTGCAGCTCACCAGGCCTCATCCTGCCTGTACAACTGTAGTCACCCCCTCATAGTTTTCCCCACCACCTCCCTTGCCCCTTCCACACTGGTCACTGGGCCAACAGGAGGACCCAGTCTTGTGGATGCAAAGCCATCAGGAAATCCCACTGCATAAACCCATCCTCCATTGCCTGAATTAAGATGCATTTCAGGATTTTGTCTGGTCAGACCCTCCAACCACATCTTATATCACCCTCTCCAGACCAGTCACGCCAAACCACTCAACAGTCACCAAATAAGCCATGGTCTTTCCCGCCTCTAGACCTTTGCCTCTTCTGGCCCTTTGTCTGGGATACCCTTTCCCCTTCTCTGCTTGGCAAGTGCACAAATCACCCTCCAAGCCTCCACTGACCATCTTTCCAGACACCCCCCTTCAAGCTGGGAGAGACTTTGGGTTTGGTCCCCCCTCCACTCCCCATCTCTCCATAGACTTGGATTCTCCAAGGGCAGGGGCTGATAGGACTCATCCCCATGCCCCAGACACCCTGGGTTCTCATATGTACAAAAACTTAAAATAAAATGAAAATAAATTTTTCCTCACATCCCAGGATTCCAGTCTAGCTCCCATGGAGTTTAAAGCCCCAGAGATTCCCTACTTGAAAATGAAGAAGACAAAATTCTCTCATCAGAGCTCCATTCTGAAATTAGATGTGCAGTGAGGGGTTAACTCAGCAGGATTGGGGAGCTCATATCTGTACATTCCAAAGAAAGAATTGGCTCTTGAGCCAATTCCAAAATGTCCAAACTAAAGCTCCTGGGAGATGACCTCTGAGCCCCTGGAGCATCCTACTTGATAAGAATATCTTGTGTACCTGGGGCGTTGGACCAAGCCAGATAGCCTATGTTAATAATGTGATTTACAAAGAGGACCTTAGGTCATGATGTAACAGCTTGACCTCTGAAGGGGCTAGAGATTGAGTAATCAAGGTCTGTGACTTGGGTGTTCCATGCCTATGCAATCAATACCCAATGGAAGACCTGGGCACCAAGGCTCAGGTGACCTCCTTTGATTGAAAATAATTGGTACATGTAGTCACACGTAACTACTGGGAGAAAATTAAGCACTGCCTCTACAACTCCACTGGGAGAAAACAACTGGAAACTTGTGCCTGGTCTTTCCAGGACTCTTACCTTTGTGCCTTTTTCCTTTACTGATTTTAATCTATATATTTTCACTGTAACAAATAGTAACTGTTGAGTATAACAGCTTTTCTGAATTCTGTGGGTTCTTCTAGTGAACCACCGAATCAGAGGGTAGCCTTGCAAACTACTGACAAAGAAGATATTTGATATTTTTTCATTTAATAAATATTTCTTGAGCACATACTACATGCCAGATTGAATAACATCTATCAATCTAGTTTTGGTCTAGATATACCAAATAGTATGTTGAATACTATTAAGTAAGGAGCAAAAGAGACATGGCTCTGCCTTCCTGGAAGGCACAGACAAGAAAAGGAGAGAATCAACAAGTCAATGAGCAAAAACATGTGTAATTATAAACTAGTACAGGGCAGTAAAGGGCAGAGAGAAAAGGGGTAATGAGCAAGTAGATGGTATCTACTTGCATTGTATAATCACAGGAGGTGTCTGCAAGAGGGAGACATTTAAACTGAGGCCTGAAGGTTTCATTGGTCACAGAAAAGGCCTTGGGGAAGAACTATCCAGGCAGAGGGACCAGAATTGGCAAAGGCCAGGAGGCAGGAAAGTTCTTGGTGCTTTTGAGGAACGCAAAAGAGGTCAATGTGGCTCCAGTGGAGTGAGGGAGGAGGAGTTATGTGTTCTTGTGTGCTAGCTGCTGGAATGCAATATACCAGAAACAGAACAGCTTTTATAAGGGAGAATTTATTAAGTTGCAAGTTTATTGTTCTAGGCTGTGAAAATGTCCAAACGAAAGCAAGTCTGTAGAAATGTCCAAATTAAGGCATCAACAAGGGGTTACCTTCACTCAGGAAAGACCAATGAAGTTCAGGGTTTCTCTCTGAACTGTGAAGACACATGGCGAATATGGTGATGACTGCTAGCTTTCTCTCCAAGCTTCTTGTTTCATGAAGCTCTCCCAAAGGCATTCATCTCCAAAGGTCTCTGGCTGCATGGGCTTTCTCGTCTCTCATGGATCTCATACTCTCCTGTGGCTTTCTAGCTTTTTCCAAAATGCTTCCTTTTTTAAAGGACTCTAGTAAGCTAATCAAGACCCACCTGGAATGGGTGGAATAACATCTCCCTCTAATCAAAGTTAATACCCACAATTGGGCAAGTCACATCTCTGGGAGATAATCTAATCATGCTTCCAGCCTGCAGTGTGTTGATTAGGGATTAAAGATTGGATTAGGATTAAGCTGTGGCTTTTCTGGTGTGCATAATCCTTTCAAACCAGCACAGCATGGAAGGTCACCTCGAGGCCTTCTACTTTTCTCTAAGCTCAGGTCCTTTCTCACCCCAAGGACTCTTGTCTCTGAAAAAAAAATTCTCTTGCAGAAATGTGTGCTACTACCCCTTCTCCTTCCTCTTCTCTCTTTAAAGGGTCCTTCATGCCATCAGACAAACAGGTACAGGTTGTGGAGAAGGAGAAGGCCACACCCAGCAGGGAGCTCTGCTTGGTCCCAGAAAGACCAAGAGTAGGCGTCAGACTTGGCCTTGAAGTTGGTGTTTTCGTGAGATCACATCTTTGGCAGAAACCCTGGTGTTTTTGTTTCCTGGCTGCCAAAGCAAATACCATGCAATGGGTTAGCTTAAACAATGGGAATTAGTTGGCTCATGGTCTTGAGCCTAGGAAAAGTCCAAAATCAAGGTGTCATCAAGGTGATGCTTTCTTCTAGAAGACTGTGGCATTCTGGGGCCAGCTACCAGCGATCCTTAGTCCTTGACTTTTCTGTCACATAGCAATGCACATAGAAGTGAGACCTCTCCTCACTTCTCCCTTCTCTTTCAGGTTCTGTTGACTTCCAGCTTCTGGCAAGTCCTTCTGGTTTTCTTTCTTTCTGTGACCTTCCCCATAAGTCTTTTAGGAATGGGATTAAGAACCGTTATGATTCAACTGGGCCACACTTTAATTGAGGTAACCTCATGAAAAGGACCTATTTACAAGAGTTCACACCTACAGGAGTGTATTAAGTTTGAGAACATGTCTTTCTGGAATATATAGCTCCAAACCACCACACCAGGCAAAATGCAACCCTGGAGGGTAACTATTGAGGAATGCTTTTCAGATCCACATGGGTGTGAGGTGACAGGAGAGTCCCAGGGAAGCTCTCCAAACCTCTACCAGGCCTGGAATGGCAATCTAACCCAAATTCTGGAACTCAGCTGCCTGGGTTTAAAGATCCAGTCCGCTATGTAATTGCTGGCAGTCTTGGATAACTTATTCTATCATCCTTGGCTTCCCTTTCCTAACATATATAAAAGGGAAAATAGTGCATGGGGCTACCATGTGAGTAAATAAGTTAAATGTCAAGTACTTGAACAGTGCTTGGGAACATAGTAGTGGTTCAATAGGCTTCAGCTATCATCAACACCATTGTCATTATTATTAATAATAATAATTAGGACTCAACTGTCTGAGGAATTATCAATATCCTGCCAGTAGGGAGCGATGCACAGAAGGGCATGGGCCCCGAAGTCCTTCTGAAATGTCCACATCTGCTTGACATCAGGATCCAAGGTGAATTTAGTTTGTTGCACCCAGCAGCTGGTTCCCCAGGGAAAATTCTCTCTGAGACTTTATTGGGTACATGGATAGATAAATATACCTGTTTATTCCTTCCTTCCCTCTGGCATTTACACCCAGGGAAGCTTGGGTGCCGTAATGGAAATCTGAGGTTTATATTCTCATTAAACACAATGACCAACCTGACCGAATTTGTGTCCAATTTCATTTCATCCAGTTATCAGGCTCCAGGCCTTCACGAAACCAAAAATTAAAATAAAAAGTAAAGCAAGAAAATGCCCTTTGATTGTTTGTTTGTTTTCCCTACAGCAGTTTTCCTCTGATTTAAAACCCTGTGATTGAAGTGAAATATGATCCATATGTTTCTGATCCATTTACTGATGGACTCATTTATGATTGTAAAAACGGCTTTGAAATTACAAAGTTCCCTACAAAGTCTCAGCCTCATTACTATTTACACTTAGACATCAAATGGGTCTTGTGAAATATTTTAAGTGGTTTTCTGGTCGAATTTTTCTTTTCTTTTGATTTTGTGACAGCTGCTGCTACTTCTTCCTTCTCCTCCTCCTCCTTTTCTTCATTTGGATGAGGATTCGATGGAACTTAAGTCCTAAAAACTGCTTTGAGATTTAGACTCATCATGGTGAATAAAGTTGGTTGTAAATCCACCCAAACAAGCTCATGCACCCGTAATACAAAAAAAAAAAAAAGGTGGCTTAGAAAACTGGGGTGAACTTATGAGGCAAGACAAGAAGTAGCAGGTGACCTGTGGGAAGTGAAGAAAAGGACATTGAGACATTGAAAATGTGACCAGCTTGTCATGTACAGGCTAAAGTGGGGTGGAGGGGGACAACCTCTAAGATTTCAAAACTGGGAATAAAATTGCCTATGGATTTATTTATTTATTTTAGATATTTAAAGAGAAAGAAAGCCTAGGGAAATTGGTTGAATTTTAATGAAAAAAATGATTTGTTCACAAGTTAAAAAATAAAAATTAAGGGATTCAAGATCAAGGGTAGATTTTTGTCTTCCTGTTTATTTTTATAATGGATTCTTTCCACTCCCCGCAGCCAATCCTTTGCCAAATTCAGTGGCATTTTCTCTCTACAAGCCCTTCTGTGGGCTCCCCCCAACCCCAGTGGTTCTTCTCTATTTGTCTCCAGGAACCAAACCATGAGCTTCACCTCTTCTCCCTGGTCTCTTGGCCCTCGCCCTTCATCTTGTTCCAGGAAGAACTTGCCAAAATACAAATCTGAGCATGTCACTCCAATGTTCATGGGTCACCCACCGTAATGATTTGTGTTTCTGAATATTTGCTACACACAGTTTCTGTGAGTAACATGGTTTACCTTATTTTATCCTCACTTCAATTCCATGAAGGTTGTCCATATCATCCCCAACTCACAGAAGGAGAAACTGAGAGCAGAGAGATAATGTCTCCCAGAGAGTGTGGGACAGGGCAAAATTGTAGCCCAGAGCGTTTGCCCTTTACCATCAGGTTCTACTGCCCTCACAGCACCTGCAGAAGCAAGTTCACACTCCTTAGCACAGGCCCCAGGGATCGGTGCCCTCTCCAGCCATATCCATCCTTCCCTCCTCTCCCACTCACACTCTGGCCTCCAGCTATGGCAAACGATTAGAAGGTTCACACTTCCAGACTGGAGCAGAGCCTGTTGCACAGCCTGTTTCTCCCTGGTGGAAAACAACTCCTCTTCTCACTCTGCCCAAGTTCTGACCAACGCTTCTGTTTGTCCTTCAGGACCAAAGCCTTCACCCCTGGTCTCCTCTCCTGTGAAGCTGCCTTCACCTGGCCTGCTGACCATCGTGGGCATTAGCTGTTTTTTTCCCATCCAGCATCCACTCCTCCTTCTTCCTGTGACAGCACCCTGATTTCCTCACTGTGAGTTCAGATGAACTCTTTCAGTTTCAGGAGTAAGCCAATGACCCGGCCCTGCCAATTGCCAATCAGAGACTCCATCATTCTAGCCAGGGTGATTGATTGAGGGTGGCAGGTGACCCAAGCAAATCCAATGGCCCAATGGCACCCAATCCTGGGAATTTGGCTAGGGCTGCTCACCATGTTGACCTTGTAGCGAGTTGATCAGTGCTCTGGTGAGTGTCTTGCCTGTCAGAAAGTAAAGCCTTTTAAATGATAACGTCAGCATGGCTGAAAGCACAGCTGGAAGTTGGAGAGAGACCCCTGTTAACACTTTTAAACCACTGGATCAAGCCAGTTCTCCCTAACTTCTAAGAGATCTGAATTGAATAATCTCTACCCTGCTCCCACCTTCTTCCCCCTTAACCCCTGTCACTTGCAAATGAGAGCCATGAAGAATTACATCTTCTCAAGTGGTGCCCAGCCTATTCTGCCAGCACATGCTATCGTTCCTGGTCTTCTCAACCAATTGCAGCTTATTCATTCACGTGTCTTTCCTACTTGACTTGGAGCTTCTGGAGAACAAGGATTATGCCTTCTCTAGCTCTGTTTTCTTGGCACAAGCTGAAAAGCAGCATCAAATAGGCACTAAAACCCCAGACTTTGACATCAGTTAGATCTGGGTTCTAATCTTAGCTCTGCGACTTGTTGACTATGTAGCTTGGCCAAATCCTTACTCTATCTCCTTAAGTCTCAATTTCCTTAACACACTATAAAGAGAATGAGATCATTTTCACTGCCCTTTGCACAAGGCTTGGTCCCTGAGATAAGCATTTAATCAATGGTAGCTATGATTATTATTATATATTGGTCCATTGGCATCAATCCTGTGAACATCCTATTCAATCCCGGTGATGGCTCGGTCCCAGGGCGGAACCGGGTCACATTCATGCATACGCACAGTTACCATAAATGGTGGCAGTGCTGTTCTTGGACCTTGGAGATGCAAGGTTGGGAGGGGTTAGAAGTGTGGGAGAAAATGGGCAGCTTCTCTCAGTCCTGCACCTGAGACCATGGCAGTTCTCAGGCACTGGGGGCTGGCATGGGGACGTGGTACAGAAGGAGAGTCTGTCTCCCCAAGGTCTCTTTCTCTAACCAGATCCCACATCCTCCCTGCAGACTCAGATTTGGGGCTCTTCACTCTGAGGAGAAGTGCATAGTCCCGTGGTTAGGAGCTCAGGCACTGGTCAAGCAGTCCTGGGTTATAAACCTTGGCTCTCCACTTCCCTAATGATGTGTCTCTAGGCAAGTTATTTACCCTTTCTGAACCCCTGTTTCCTCCTGTACAAAATGAGGAGGTAAAATGAGATCATGTGACTTAAGCTTTTAGACCAGTGCCAACAAATGATAACTAACCAAGGAATAAAAGAAATTAGTGAGGGATCCCAACTCCTTGCTCTCTTGGCACTCAAACGGATCATTTGGAGGGTAGCAGGAGCTTAAACCCTAGGGCTGGTCTGAATGAGTCTTGGCCCATTGGCACTTGATGGGCAAACTCAGCTCTGCCCCCCTAGGACACTGTGGTAGCTGGGAGTGTGGGTGCTGGGCTCAGGCTGCCTGCATTTGAATCCTGGGTCTACCACTTACTAACTTCACACCCTGGGTGAATTACATAACTTCTCTGTGCCTCAGTTGTCTGACCTTTAAAGTGGAGATAATAACAGCATCTACCTCCCCTGGAGGGTATAAGGAATAAAAGACTTAATACGTGCAATGTATTTAAAACAGCACCTGACACGAACCAAGGAGTCAATAAATGTTGGTTATTAGTAATTTCTGGAGAGGTGAGTGGCTGTTGCATTAAGAAACCTCCATCTCAAAAAAATAATAATAATGGAGGAAATAGTGCTTGCCCTCAGTAAGCATCGAGTCTAAATTGGGACCAAAGCAGTACATAATGGCAATAATAGTTATCGAACTTTAGAGTGGAAGTGACTTAGCTAACTTGACTTGTCAAGGAGCACAAAAGGAAAAGTACCATGAGCTCCTGACCCAAGCTCCTTGATGCCATGGAATACCAGGACCCAGGGCTGGTGATAGTGGACTTTCCCCATTTGGTCTGCCCAGGAGAACATCCCTGCTCCTCCTCGCTGCCAGCCCAGTGGGCCTGCTGGAGGCTGCTATGCATAGCACCCCCACTTTTCCAGCCTTAGGGATGGGGCATGACCAAGGCTAGGCCAATCCCTCAAGTGGTTGGTCCAGAATGGGCAGGTCACAGGGTTGATCCAGTATGGACTCGGGATTTTCTTACTGGAGATGGTGGGAGAGCTGTCTTTTCCACTTTCATCCCAGGGCTGTGATGCTGTAAGGTTGGAGCTGCCTAGGCTACAGTTCCAGCTTCTTGGGGTTAGCTTGTCTGAGAGGAGGAAGCCAAGATAACACAGAGAAGGAGAGCTGGAGGAGAGAAGGAGGAGGGAAGAGGAAAATGAGTCAGGGGTGGAGGGGGAGGTAGAGGGAGAAAGAGGAGGGAAACAGAGAAGGAGCTGGAGACAGAGAAAGGACTCCCAGTTCCTGGATCCTATTGTTCCAGATGCCAGCACCACTCCCTCTCTCTTATGTGGGCACAGAGCTTGTCCTGGGCACAGAAGGCTTATGAGGACTTCAGGGAGAGTTATTCGGGAGGAGAAGAGGTGAAGAAAAGTAGTCCATTTGCACAAGTGCATGGAGAAATGGAGAGCAGATATGTTTCCTTTCCGTCTCATAAGCAGCAAAGTGATGGGCTCTGGGCTGGGATGGTCTGAGATTAGGAAGTTCTAAGGATGCCAGGGACTTCTGTGTGCCAGGGACGTTTACTTCACACAACAACCTGCACAAGAGCTGCTGCCATTCCTGATTTACAGGTGAGGAAAGCAAGGTCCACCGTTTAGGCCCACTCACTTGGCCTAGGTCAGGCAAAGAGGGGCTTCAAGAGCCAAGCTCCCCAACCCTTCCTAACTGCAACATCCTTTCTCTACTTTGAGCATAACTGACACAGTGTTTCGTGCTAATTATCCCTAAAACCACCCAACAAGGCACCCTCCAGTGAGGAAAAGACAAATGTATTCCATGAAAGTGCTGTCCCTGAGTGACTGGGAAGAGTGTTCTCCTCCCGGGATTCTTAGAAATTCAGGGAAAAAAAAAAACCAAGAGCCACGCGACCAGCTGCTGACCTTCACCCCGGCTCCCCCATTTTCATCTGAACATCTCCAGGTATAAAGAGAGTCTGTAATGTGCTGGCGGGTGAGAGGTGGCTCTGGGATGCAGGCCTGTGTTGACAGGCTAAATAAGAAACTTAGCTGCTAATATGACTTAAGTATTTTAACGTTTAGAAAGATCTCACTTGATCTTCTGATCTAGCCATTCTCAACTTATTTTTCTGCTGGCACATACATGATGAGGTTTTGCATACATGAGAAGGCTGCCACATATGTGGCATTCTCCCATGCACAAGTCCCGGGGTCCATCATTTCCTACGCTGCCCCCCTTCTCTCACACTCAAGAAAGCATATTAGAATGTAAATGAGGTCTAACCTTCGATACACACTAATTTGTGTATTTTTCACCCAAATCACTTGAACTATCAGTGCTTTGTGGTTAGCATGTAATTACATTGCCAGTCTCTCTCTTCCCAACTGATTATGATCTGAAAGATTGCCTACACAAATGGGTTAAAGCTCAGTTATATTGAACCTCAAAAGAGATGGCACTGGCTTCAAATTCAAGGAAAGAGCTAAAGAAAAAGACATTTTAATAGCTGGCATCAAAATTCCTCCTGGGAAGGGAACTGTATTTTCATATTGGACTGAATTGGAGGAGGCTAGGATCCCAAGAATCCTGGCGATAGGCTAAATCAGAATTTTTATGAAGACAGCTGTGTTCCTCTGCACAATAAAGGGAGTGTGAGTCCCCAGAGACCACCCAGGAGGGACGAGGTGAGGAGAGAAGGCAGGAGAGTTAAGGAGAGAGTGAGGGGATGGGTGGAAGTGTCTGATGTGTTGGATCTCCCCGCCTTGGTTGGGGATCCCAAACTTTTAGATACTCTCCTAAACTCCCTAATGATTGTTGGAGAGAGAGAGAGAAGTCTAGCAAATAGGACTGGCAGACCTCATATATATACTCACAGTGCAGGAGCTTGTTGGCTGGCAGATGATGAGAGCTCAAACTTCTGTGAATCTGCAGAAATTTTAGAAAGTTCAAATTTCTCCAGTCCACAGGGTTGGTCCTCAATCTGAAGCACTGTCAAGGTTCTGTGTTTCCACCCATTTTGTACCCAAGGAACCAAAAGAGCTTGCCAAAATGGAGCAGAACTGGCTCATTCTTTTCACTGGTCCCTGATTCCTAGTCCCTCCGTCTTCTCTTTCAAAGGCCTAACTTATTATTTACCAACCTGGTAAATCCCTCTTGGGTAATCCTAGCCTCTGCCCTCCCTCAACATTTAATATTTAATTAACCAATGCAGTGTTCTAGTTTGAAATATTTTTAGATTTACAGACGAACTATAACGATAGTACAGAGGGTTCCATACAACCTTTACCTAGCTTCCCCTGAGGTTAACATCTTACATAACAATTGTCTAAACTAAGAAACTAACATCAATACCACACTATTAATTAAATAGCAGACTCTGTATGAATTTCACCAGTTTTTCCACTATGTCCTCTTTCTCTTCTAAGATGCAATTCAGGATATCATGTTGCATTTAGTCATCACATCTCCTTAGTGTCCTCCAATACGGGACAGCTCCTCAATCTTTCCTTGTTTTTCCTGGTACTGAATATCACCTACTGGCCCTCCATTTATGCATCCATCCACTCATTAATTGATCCATCAACTCACACACGTGGTGGCAGGCACTCTGATGGGCACTGGGAGATGGGAAGTCAGTCAGCAGAGGTCCCTGACCTCTCAAGGGGCTCACAGTCATGGAGACAAGCAAGAGACAGAGGATGACATCAGTGTGACAAAAGCCACAGTAGAGGAAGGCACAGGGAATATGGGGTGAGCCCATGCCTGTAAATTGAAGGGCTAGAACCTGGGGCTGAAACACTGAGCACTCTTTGCCAAGCTCAGCACTAAAGGAGAGGGTGATTCTCCCTCCAGGAACCCCTTAGATTGTGCAAGAGTCTGGATTAATGAGGTGTGACTGCAGAGTAGACAGGCTACGCTGTCACACGGTGCAGGAAGGCTCTTCACGTGACACATGTGCCCCGTCTGTGATAGACAGCTGCCACGATCCTCACCTCCAGGAGTCCACACCCTTGTACAGTCCTCTCCTGTTGAGTGGAAGCTGAGGCTAGCGACCCAGTGCTAATGAATATAATATGGCAAAAGGGAGGGAATGCCACTGCTGAGATTGGTTATAAAAGACTGTGGCTTCTGGCTTGCTCTCTTTCCCCCACTCGCTCCGATGAGGCCAGTTGCCATGTTGGCTTCTGGCTTGCTCTCTCTCTCCCCCTCGCTCCGATGAGGCCAGTTGCCGTGTTGGAGCTGCCTTATAGAGAGGCCCCCATGGTAAAGAACTGAGAGCTGCCAACAGTCAGCAAGGAATGGAGGCTCTCAGACCAAGAGCTCATGAGGAACTAGATCCTGCCAACAATCCTATCAGAGAGCTTGAAACAAATTCTTCCCCAGGCAAGCCTCAAGTTGACCACACCCTGGCCAATACCTTGATCACTGCTTGGGGAGAGAGACTTTAAGCCAGAGGACCCAGCTGGGCTGCATCTGGATTCCCAACCCATTGTGAGATAATAAATGTCCTAAGCCACTTAATGTTGAGATAATTTTTAAAGCAGCTATAGACAACCGACATACCCTCTAACAGAGGTAGCTGATGATGAGTGATGGCTTATTGTAATCAGGTAGATATGCAGGCTCCTTGTTTCTAAATCTGGAGATTTTTTAAGAGAGGCTGGAAATCTGGATTTAAACAAAAAATTTCCCCTTAGAGTAATATTTCTCATTCAGGGGCACTTTTGACACCCAGGGGACATTTGGCAATATCTGGTGACATTTTTGATTGCCATGATGGGGGTGTTACTGGCTCCTAGAAAATAGAGGCCAGAGATGCTGTTAGACAGTCTACAATATATAGGCAGCCCCCCACAGCAAAGAATCAGCTCATCCAAAATGTCAACAGTGCCAAGGTTGGGAAACCCTGAACTAAAGAAACATTGACTGAGCAGAAGAAACAAGGCTGCTGAACTGATCTGATGGGAGATTCCAGATCGTAATTCCTGTTGTAACATTTATCCATGTTCTTAAATGGTGTAACTAGTCTTTTATACAATCAGACTCAATGGGGAAGGAAACAGTTTTCTTCTTTGTCACCACTTCTCTTCAAATCTGCTCTGTTCTCTCTCCATCCCCTGCCTCAAGATGACATTGGGGTTCCCCAATCGCTTTCAGGCTTGAGAACAATATGGCTTTTCAGTTCTTGAAAAACAACAATACCTGATATCATAACTGCAGTCTCTCATCCAATTTAAAGTTTCTTTTTTCTCAGTCTTGATCTGAAGATTTTTCAGATTGGCCTTTAGGAGGAGGGATGTATAAATCAGGGTTCAGTTAGAAAAACAGAAACTATGCCATGTATTTCTAACTAAGGGAACTTAATGCAGGGAATTGATTAAATAGGTGTCACAAGGATGGAAGAGTAAAGGGGGAAGGCAAGGTAACTCAGAGATAAGTAACCACAGGAAGCAGCCACCACTCCCAGGGTTGGGGTATGGGAAGGAGGCAAAGGGTCTTATTATTAGATCCTACAAAGCTGGACAAATTGCTTCCATCCTGAGAGCTGGGTCTGTGGAGGAGGAGCCACTCCTCAGGAGCTGGCCCCCTAGAAGAGATGCAGTCAATTCCAATGTCACTGCCTCCAGGGAAAAGGGGGAAGAGGGAGGGGGGAGAGTATGGTGGGTTGAATTATGTACCCTAACCTGTTCTTAATCTGCATTCCTGAGGATGTGAACTCACCTGTAAATAGGACCCTTTGAAGACATGCATCATCATTTCAGGTGTGGACCCATTTGTGAGGAAGATTTTCTAAGATCCTGTTTAGGTATAACCAAACTGAATGAAGGTAAGTCAAATCCATACGACTGAAGGCCTTATTGAGAGAAGAAATTCAGGCACAGCCAGAAGAGCCAGAAGCTGGAAGTCAGTGGAAACCAGAAGAGAAGACACAAGGAAAGAGAGATTGTCATGTTCGGGGAGGCAGCGATCAACCTAAGGAATCTGAAGGATAGTGGCAAGCCATCGCCCATTGCAGATGTCAGGAAGAAAGCATGGTGCTGCTGATGGTTTGATTTTGGACTTCTAGCCTCAAAATGCTTTTTTGTCTGTTTTTTATGCCAACCCATTATGTGTTACTGGTCATAGCAGCCTGATAGACTGAGACAGAGAGATAGAGATGTGTGTGTGTGTGTGTGTGTGTGTGAGAGAGAGAGAGAGAGAGAGAGAGAGAGAGAGCAGGGGAGGGGGGAAAGGGAGGAGGGAGGCAAGAGGAGAAGAGAGAAGAGAGAGAGAACAAAACAAACAATGGCTTATTCTGTCTTTCTACTTTCTGCTCTCCCATCAGTACCTCTTATTGATAGAATCTAAAAAGAAGTCAACTTAGAAAGTATCTTGAGAATTTTCACTTATAAACTCTCTGGCCCCGCTTTTCGGTGTAGCCAACCTCTGTAAGGACAGGTCACTCCCACTCCATCTTCTCTCTTTCATCAGTCTTTGGGGCAGATAACTCAGGCTTTTGTCTTTAGATTTCCCCAGGTGAGAGTCAAGTACCATATCTAGGTTACTCCAGGAATACCAGCTAAGCTTTTCCAAGGATTCTTTCACCAAACTCCACTCCAATAGTACAACAGGGCAAACCTATCGCAGAACTCCTAAATAAAAATGAATAGTAAAGACATATGATTACATCATATAGCAAGTTCCCATTGGTTCAGAGGTTCAAAAGCCCTGGATTGGTGTTGCTGTGGTCTCTTTGGCCTTACCCTTATGGTGGCAATATTGCTGCAACATCTCCAGGAATCACATCTTCATCCACATAGCCCAAAGTGCAAAGGGAATGGGGGTGTGGGAGGAAAGACGATTTTCCTGAGTCCCTCTGTCTTTTATCAGACAGGAAGTACAATCTTTCCCCAAAGCCCCTAACATCTCACTGGCCAGAAGGAAATCACTGTCCAATCCTAGACTATTCACTAGCAAGAAGGAACAGATGGTCCAAAACTAGCTCAGTGATATCATGAGTCCACTTTTGGAGGCAGGACCAAATCAGGAAGAAGGGGCAATGACTGTTGGGTAGGAAGCCAGAAAGTTTCTACTACTTCATTTCAGTCGCATCTAAAGTTCTTTACCATGTGAATAATACTGCTCTGAATATTCCTTTGTGTAATGATTTTTTTCCACATTTAAAAATATCTCCATGTGATTTAGTCACACACACACACATACATACACAAGCCCCAGTGTTCTATTAACGTCATGTTTCATCTTGGGAATCATGGTTGGGGCATGTGGCCAGAGGAGTTACCTGTGTCTCATTGCCCCTGCCAGCCGTGCTCTCTCTCCCCAAGATTAGCCGTCACAATTCTCTGTTTTAGCAGATCACCTGGAGGGTGTGAGCTGCTGGCCAGGTTTTAAAGTTTTGGCTATATGCCCTGGGGCAGACTATTATCAGCTGATACAAGACAATCTGATTACTTCCACATTTTCCCCTTTTGTACTTTTATTTTGGCTTACCCTTTGAATATTCTTTGAGTTCTAGTCTAGTCTAGTCAAAACACTCTAGCCAATCCCAACCTCAGATGTGCAAAATACAACTCAAACAATTTAGAACAAAACCTTAAGTCAACCAAAAGAATCTATTTTTCTATTAGCCACTTATCTGGAAATTCTCCAATATGCACTTTTGATTAGCGGCTGCATTCAGAAAACCCACTGTGACCCACCAGGGGCTATCACAGGAACCAAATTTAATGAACCCCATCCATTACAAGTAGAATTTGTTGGTCAAATTGCATAATAACTACTGGGCACCATGGTACTTAGAATTGGTATTTCTAGCTTCTATAATAATAATCCCCCAAACTTCAGTGGCTTGACCCAGTGGAAGTTTGTATCTTATGCACATGAGGTCTAACTAGGTGCTCTTGGCCAGGCCACCTTCCAGGTGGTGAGGAAGGGACCCAGGCTCCTTCTGTCTTGTGGTACCACCCTCCTCTACAGCCTCAGATTCTCTCTATTCAGCCGGTCAGTGGGGAAAGAGATTGTGGGATTATGCCCTTTAAATGTCAGGCTTGGAGCAGCACTCATCACTTTTACTTGCTTTTCCAGTGACCAGCACTCGCTCACATGGTCATATCAGCACTAGCGAGGTGGAGAAAGTCAATCTGTGTGCCCGAGAGGAAAGGAATAATCAGCCCACCCCTGTGAAAGGCACCTACCTTGTCAGATGGATACTAAAATCCCCATTTTACAGATGAGAAAACTGAGGGTCAGAGAAGTGAAAAGTCCTGCTCAAGGTGACACAGCTAGTAAGTATCAGTGTATCTCCTACATTTTCTACAATTAGTCTAACACTTTTACTTTTCATATTTAGATGTTTAAACCACTGGAGTTTGCCTTTGAATAGGCTTTAAGGTAGGCTTTCAGTTTTATTTTTCTCCCAAATCGTACACTAGACAATTTTTTTCATAACACCTGGTGCTACAAAATTTTTTTTCAAAAGGGTTGGACCAATTTCCATGCCTACTGCCAGTATATGAGCATATCTGTCACTTCACGTTCATTAACACTGGATAATATTATTTCAAAAATCACTGCTATTTACTGGTAGAGAAGGGATAACTCATTTTTTACTGCTACCGAGATTGTTTTCTCCTCAGTTATATTTCTTCATTTGTGAATTATCTATTTGATTACTTATTTGTTCATTTATCTAGTAGAGTCTGGATAACTTTCTCATCTAGTTGCACAAACTCTTTGTGTAATAAGAATACAATACCTTTGCCTGCCACTTTTGCTGCATACAATTTCCTCGGTCCTTTTTATGTACAGATGTGCTAAATTTTTCTGCAGTCAAATCTGTCCATCTCTTTCATTGTGATCTTTTCTGATGCTTCTAAGTTTAACCAGCTTTTCCTCTCTAGAGGTCTGATAAATATTCAAGTCTTTTTCCCTCTATAGCTTGATAAATTTAAAAGATTTGCTTCTTTAGGGCATCTGGAATGCATTTCTGGGTAAGGTCTAAGGGAAGAATCTAGCCACAGGTTTCTAATTTGCAAGAACAGGGGGCCTCATTTACACTTCCAAGCTCCCTTCTCCCCTTTCTGAGCTTCTCTCTCCTCCACGCCCAACAAAAGACTCCATAAGCAATGGGAAAGCATGCAGGTCTGTGATCATTTTTTCCCTAATTAGAGAGAGAGATTATTATTGTTATTGTACCTAAGTGATCATTTACTCTGTGTGTCTTACATAAATTGCATCACTGAATTTCATCATCATACAGCCCCATGAGATAGAAATTATTATCCTTATTCTACAGACAAGGAAACTGAGGTTTAAATAACCTGGCCAAGGTCATATACTCGGGTGATTGTTCTATTTTCTTCATGAGTCTCACCATTTCTGATTATTCATGACCTTACCTTCTAGCTATTACTGGACAATACTCTTGTTTTCTTGAAATTAAGGTAAAATGACTTCAGATGAATTAACTTAAAAAGATAAGTAAATAAACCACCTTGAAATGTTCAAAAGTAGAAAAGCATACTGAAGAGATACAGAAACTCTCATAAGAGGTCATCACCATCCCATTGACCAAGAACCATTGTCACTTTGGAAAACATGAAATTTGGCTGAACGAAGTTTTGGAGGAATTGACTCCAGGTACAGTAATCAAAAGCTCACTTGAGTCTAAACAAGCAGGTGATTGCCAAAGATTGGGGCCGAAATGGGGATTCTCATTTGCCCTCTTCTTTTAGGATGAATTTCATTTTTGTGAACTTGGAAGGCTCCTCAGTGAATGGATGGAAGGAAGGAGGACCAAGAAGATGGGAAAATGACAGACTTACTGGTTTGTCATTTCACCTCTCTTGTGTCTCAGTGGCCTGTAAATAGGAACACTGTGACCCAGCTTCACATAACTGTCTGTGGCGAGTACTATGTTGAACAGAATTCAGGTATGCCAAAGACCTGACAGTTAGTTAAGAGCTTTTGTTGCATCTTCTCAGATAATTCCCACAGTAGTCCTATGAGAAAAGCATTATTATGAGGATTTGAGGATATGCTGTCATGCATGCTTGAAACCAGACCAGGAAAGGCTTTTGAATTAGGAGAGAAGGAAGATGCTAGAGATGGAAGAAGAAAGAGAATCTGTTTTGTGTCCAAGGCTTTATATGCATGGTGTCATTTTAGTCCACTGAACAACTGGATCCAGTTGGTGTTATATTTCGATTTTATAGATGAGGGAAGGAAGTTGAGAGAAGCACAGCAACTAGCTCAAGTTCCCATAGGATTCAATTCCAGATTGTCTGGACTACACACACTGGGGGACCTTGGGGGGAGCAAATGTGGGGTGGGGTACGCCTAAGATGATGCAGACAGCAGTGGAGCGCCATCCAGTGGCAAATATCCCAAAGACCCCCAGGCAACTGAGGACTGCACTCTCACGGATGATGCTTGGAGAAGTCCTGACTTTCCAAGAAGAGTGAGCACCTCCAAGAAAGAGTAGGTACAGGAAATAACAGCACAGCAAGCTTGGCAGCAGTGTCAGGGAAATGTGCTTTCTAGGTCAGCGACATCCTGATTACAGGCATGTCTTCCTCAATTAAATAGAATCAACAGTAGGCAATTGAACTTGGTCAGGTCTATAGAAAACAGGTTTCAAGAACAAGCTAAGCCAAGCCATTCCTCCTTAAGCTACAAAAGACTCCTAATTTCATGTTTCTTTAGGTATAAACTTTAGGTTTAACAGAATCTATTGTGGTGATAACTAGGGGCCCGGTACAAAGACCAGACAGAAGATGGAGCAATGAGTCAGAAAAACCTGGATTCTAGCACAGGTCTACAGCCAAGAATATCTCCTTGTTTGGAGCAATTGTAAATAGAGGGGAGAATTTTATGGTTGGTTTGTTTTTTGCCGATTTCAAAGAAATCTCTTTGTAGAAAGTTTGAAAAACACACAGAAGAAAAAAAAATCACCCACAATGCTATCAGCTATCAATAGTCATTTTCCACTGTAGTAATTTTCCCTCTAGAGTTTCTTTCCGAGCTTTTGTTTTTAAAATGAATGGGATACCTGGTTTCAAACCCATCCACCACGTCCCATTTCCCTTCCCAAAGAGGGTAAAATGAGCCTTATTATACCTGCAAATATATACATTTATGATAACTTATGTATTCATTATAGAAAAATCTAAAAATTTCAAAAATAAATGAATTAAATTAAAACCCCACCATGCATTGGGATCAATTTCCTTCTGTCTTCTTTCTCTGCATCTCTATATGTATGATTACATTTTAACATAATTTTGCATTCTATGTTCTCAACATTATATTGTGAAGATTTTTCATGTTATTGCATTCTTCATAATATTTCATGGTGTGGATATTACATAATTTATTTAACCATTTCCTTTATGATGAGCATTTCATTTTCTGTGAATTCTTTTTAAAAAATCTTTGCTGCCAGTTCTTTTATTTCTTTAGGATTGATTTAAGATGAATTACTGGGTGAAAGAATATGAATCTTTTTAAGAGCATTAATCCTTTAGTACATATTGCTATGTTATCCACCAGAAAGGTTGTAAGAGGAGCAGTGGAGGGGAGTGCCTCGCCCAACAGTTCTTGCCTATTTTACTTTCTAAAAAACTGTTGCTAATCTAACAGTTGAATGTACTAAAACTGAACTAGCTCCCAAAATATTTAGTGCCCTTACTAGGCATACGTGTGCAATATGGCCAGCCACTTTCTCCTGACTCAGTTTCCCCATTGGTATCATGACCAGTGTTTCTTAATTGTTCCTTAAATTTCGAGAACGGTTTCAGCTTTTTTAAGTTGGAAATATTTCAGCTTCAGCTCTTCAAGCTTCTGTGTCTTCACTTGTACTTTTGTAAAAATCGTTGCGATGATTAAAAAAGAAAAACAACCAAAAAAAAAAGGTAAATCACTTAGCACAGTTCTTGGCATATAGCAGGTGTCTAGGGTCTATTACCTTCTTTCCCTTCTCTCTATCCTCAACTTGGAAATGGTTCTAAAAGTCAGGAAAAGTAGCATTAAAATATCGGGTTTCTGGTTGAGGAAACCAAGTCTGGGAGAAGCTAAGTAACTTCCCTAAAGACCTGACTGCTAACAAATGACAAAGTCAGGTCCACACCCACAGTCTAAGAGAGGGGTTTCACACGGGCAGCTTCCAGCCCCCAAATGGTCCACACAGCTGTTTTATTTGGCCCACAGAGCCAAAAATACGTAAGGCAATAGAATAAAAATCAAATAAAGCCAGAATGTAAAAACGAGGAGATTACACATAAATATATGATTTCTGGTTTCTCTCTAGAAAGCATTAGATTTGATGGCGGCGAGGGGACGGCGTTGAGAAGCGACTGTCCCTTCGGCAGGGCCACGCACCGCCAGTTCACCACGTCTGCACTGGGTGCGGGGGTGTGCGTCAAGCTCCAGTTCCCGCCTGGCTCCCGGGCGCATTCGAGTTTGCGACCCCTCTCTGGCTGGCGCGGGCTGTTGGAATCCCGGGTTTCTGGCTAGCTCCCAGGGCCGCGCGCTCCCGGGGCACCCTTGAACAGTGCAGCTCCGCGAGGCTGAGAGGCCGGGACCGAGCATGGCCCACCGAGCCGGCTCCTGCGGCGGCGGCCGGCCATTGTAGTTAAGGAATGTGAACGTACATTGTTCTCCGCCCAGCCGCATTCGTGCGGGGTGAGCTCACCCTGGCCCGCTGCCTCCTTCCCCCAATCTCTCCAATTAAAAACATATTACCTTCCCGCTCCGCCCGGAGCAGCCCTGGGCCGCAGCTTTATTTTATAAACACATTTAGACAAGTTCAAAAAGGAATGATTCATGCTGGACCTGCGCACTCCTAAACTCGAGGACTCTGAGCATTTTCACAGAGGAAGGCATCCTGAGCCGGTCCAGGCCCGGCCCTCGGGGGGTATCATCTCTCCAGCAAGAGGACCGGGATTACCTGCCCGCAGCTGGAAGGACTTACCCACAAGGCCGCCTTTCGGCACCCCCAGCCCAGCCCCAGCCAGGATCTGCGCCCAGGTCCCATCCCCCACCCCCATTCCCACTGGCTGCTGGAATAGAAGGGCGAGGCCCGCCCCTCCCCCCCTGCACCCCAGGGTTTAGCCTCTTCTCTCTCCTGCTCAGCTTCGCTCTCCAGCAGGCTTCCACGCTCACCCTCCTCGCCCTGGATTTGTGTTTCCCCCTTCCACCCACCACACTGAGCCCTCCTCCTGGAGGGGCAGGGTCTTTTATGCCTCTCGCCACAAAGCGTAGCAGTGTCTGACCCCTGGGGAGGCACAAGGCAGCTGTCATATAGAGTAATAGTCATAATAATCATACAGCTATTGAGTAGACGACAGACTGTGTGCCAGGCATGGCGCTAAGTACCTGACCCATGTTATTTCACAGGAACCCAGTGAAGTAGGCGCATTATAGACCCATTTTCACAGATGAGGACATTTAAGATTGACAGGATTAGGTTTGAACTAAACTCCTCCCATGAGGATCTGTCTTAATTATCAGCAGCTGAAGGGACCTTGAACTATTTGTTCGTGTCACCTGATTTTACAGATGGAGAAACTGAGGCCCAGAGCGGGAGACAGACTTCCCCAAGGTGGTACAAGCACGGCGCCCCCATGCAAAAGCTTAACCCTTTATTGCACCTCACCATACCAGACCAGGAAATCAGGCGTGGCACATAGTAGGAGCTTAATGAATTTTTTTGAATGAATGAGCAAAAGACAACATGTGTGTTGCTATGGATACCCCACAAACCCACCCCGGCCATAATTACTGCTATACTGTGAACACTTTGAGGCACTGACAGTATCTTATTCATATCCGAATAGCCAGTGCCCTGCTCTGGACCCAACACGAAGTAGGACCTCTATCAGTATTTGTCGAAAGAATGAATCAATCACTTGTAACTTTAACTACTTAAGCTCAGATCTATATTATTTTATGGCTACTGTGCTAATAGTTTTCTCTTTTCTTCTGTAGGGCGAGGATCGGGTCTTCCTCTCTTGTAGGCGAGGTGTACTTGCCATGAAGTGACGCTAAGTCCATCGATGGCCAATCACTTACTCTCTTTTTCTTTTTATTAGAGAATGTATAGGTCTATAAAAAACTCATGCAGAAAGTAGAGCCCACATATAACTACCCTTCCCCCAGGCACAGATTTCCCTATTATTAACTCTTTGTATTAGTGTGGTAACTTTGTCACAATTGATGAAACAATATTATTGTAATTATACCATTAACTATAGTTCACAGTTTACAACACGTTCACTGTTTGTATTGTTCAGTCCTACGGTGGTGTGTTTTTTTTTAATTTTCATTCTAGTAACAAATATACAACCTAAAATTTCCCCTTTTCCGCATTCAAATATATAATTCAGTGGTGTTAATGACACCCACAATGTTGTATACATCACCACCATCCATTACCAAAGCTTTTCCATCACCCCGAATAGAAACTTGGAATCAATTAAGTATTAACTCCGTATTCCCAACCCCACACCAGCTCCTGGGAACTTGGATTCTAATTTCTGTCTCCATGAATTTGTTTATTCTTTCATTTCACTGAGATTATACAATATTTGTCCTTTTGTGTTTCGCGTATTTTATCAACATGATACCTTCACGGTTCACCCATATCATATATCAGAACTTTATTCCTTTTTATGGTGGAAAAAATACATATGCTGCCTTTTGTTTATCTGTTCATCTGTTGAGAGACAATTGGGTTGCTTTCAACTTTTGGCAATTGTGAATATTGCCTCTATGAATATTGGGGCAGTGAGTCCTTCCTTTCAATTCTTTTGACTACATACCTAGAAGTGAGATTGTCAGGTCATATGCTAATTACATACGTAAGTTTTTGAGGAGTCACCAAACTTTTTTCCACTTAAGCTGACCCATTTACTATTCTCACCATCAATGAATCAGTTTCACATCTTACACATCTTCTCCAACACTTGTTATTTCCCATTTTTAAAATAAAAATGCCCCCACTCTAAAGGGGTATAAAATGGTGTCCCATTATAGTTTTAAGTCACACTTCTCTGATGGCTAATGATATTGAGCCTCTTTCTATGGTTTTTTGGCCATTCATATATTTTCTTTAGAGAAATTCTATTCAAGTCCTTTTTTTTCCATTTTTAAGTTGAGTTGCTTGTCTTTTTCTTGTTGAGTTGGAGGATTTCTTTGTATATTTTGGATACTAGATCCTTACTGGAAAAGTGGTACCCAAATATTTTCTCCTGTTCTGTAGGTCATCCTTTTACTTTTATGTTGAAGTACTTTGATGTACAAAAGTCCTTAATTTTGATGAATTTCCATTTATCTATTTTTTTCTTTTGTTGCTCGTGCTTTTGGTGAAAAGTCTAAGAAAACATTGCCTAACACGAGTTCCTGAAGAAGCATCCCTGTGTTTTCCTCTAGGAGTTTTATAGTTGTGTTTCCTATATTTAGGTCTTTGATCCATTCTGAGTTAATTTTTATATATGGTGTGAGGAAGGGTTCACCTTCATTCTTTTGCACATGGATATCAAATTTTCCCAGCACTGTTTGTTGAAGAGACTCTTCTTTCCCCATGGGATAGACTTGGCACCCTTGTCAAAATTCAATTTGCCATAGATGTGAGGGTTTATTTCTGAACTCTCAAATTGATTCCATTGGTCTATATGTCTGTCCTTGTGCTACTGTCATGTGATTTTGATTATTGTGGTTTTTTAGTAAGTTTTAAAATTTGGAACTGTGACTCCTTCAACTTCATTCTTCTTTTTCAAGTTGGTTTTGGCTATTCGGGGCTCCTTACCCTTCCATATAAACTTGACAGTTACCTTTTTCATTTCTACAAAGAAGGATGTTGGAATTTTTATTGGGATTGTGTTGAATCTGTAAATTGCTTTGGATAGAATAGGCAGTTTAACAATATTTACTCTTCCAGTTAATGAACATGGAATGCCTCAGCTCACTTTGAGTTACTATTTGCAACGTATATATATTTTTCTTTCTTTCACTTTCAACCTACTTGTGACTTTGAATTTAGGTTGAGCCTCATATAAACAACATATTTGTTTTGTCCATTCTGCCAAGCTCTGCCTTTTGACTGGACAATTTAATCTATATGCATTTAAGGTAACCACTGATAATAGAGGACTTTCTTCTGCCATTTTACTGTTTGGTCTTTGTAAGTCTTATACCATTTTTGCCCTCAATTCTTCCATTACTACCTCCTCTTATATTTACTTTTCCTGTAGTGAAACATTTTGAGTCCCTTCTCATCTTTCTGTGGTTACCTTGGGACTTAAATTTTGTATCCTAAATCTATAACAATCACTTTTGATTTGATACACTTTAACTTCAATAGCATATACTTACACTAATACCATACTCCCTCTGCCCCCTCTTTTTGTTATACTTGTTACCAATTATGTATTTATGTATTATATGTCTAAAAACATAGATTTATCATTACTTTTTATGCTACCTTAAGAAGTAAAATGTGAAGTAAGATACCAAAAAATACATTGTAATGGTTCTGGCATTTATAATTACCCATATTGGTTACCTTTACTGAAAGTCTTTATTTCTTCATGCCACTTCAATCCACTGTTTAATATCCTTTCCTTTCAGACTAAAGATCTCCATTTGGCATTGTTTATTGGGCAAGTCTAGTGGTGATGAACTCCTTCAGTTTTTGTTCATTTGGAAATGTATGAATTTATCCCTCACTTATGAAAGACACTCTTGTGGATATAAAATTCCTGGTTGGCAGTTGTTTTCTTTCAGCACTTTAAATATTTCATTCTGCTGCCTTCTTGCTTCCATGTTATTTGATGAGAAATCAGCACTTACTCTTATTAGGACTTCCTTGTACATAACACATTGCTTTTCTCTTTCAGAACTCTCAGAATTCAGCTTTTAGAACTCTTTCCTTGTCTTTGGCATTCGGCAGTTTGACTACTATGTGTCTGGATATTGTTCTCTTTGAGTTGATTCTGTTTGGGGTTCATTAGAATTCTTGAATGAACCTATTCATGCATGTATTGTTAAATTTAGAAAGATTTCTGCCATTATTTCTTTGAACATTCCTTCTACCCTTTTCTTTTTCTTCCTCTTTTTTGGACTCCCATAATACGTATATTGGTATGCTTGATGGTATCCCACAAGACTCTTAGGCTCTGTTTCCTTTTATAAAATTCTTTTTTCTTTTTGCTCCTCAGCCTGAATAATTTCAATTTTGAGTTCAATGATTCTTTCTTCTGTCAGTTCCAAACTCTGTTGAAAACTTCTAGGGAATTTTTCATTTCAGTTACTGTGGTTTTCAATTCCAATACTTCTGTTTGGTTCTTTTTTGAAATTTATATTTCTTTAACAAGAGTCTCATGTTGATCATTCATTAAGTTCCCGATATTGTTTTGTTATTTCTCTGTGTTTTCTTTTATCTCCTTGAGCATATCAAAGATCATATTTTTAAAGTTTTGTCCAGTATATCTAAAGTCTGGTCATCTTGATTCAGCACTTTCTCAGTTACTACAATTCTTTAACTGTTTTCCAGAGTTTTAAGAAATATGGATCTGCCAGGTTTTTTTCAGTTGTTCAAAGATTCTGTGGGGGATTGGTACCTTGAAGTGTCTTACACTGTCATCTTGGTTGACCAGAAGTCCAACCACTTACTCTTCATTACTATGTATTGAGCACTTACTTTACTAGGCACCAAATTCTGTGCCAGATGTTGGCTAAGTGCTGGGATACAAAGGCAACTCTGACCATGACCTGTCCCCAGAGCCAACCACTCTAACATTCCACTGTGGCCATCTGTGCTTCTTCCCACTGAGACTATCAGGGGCATGACTCCCAGATGGCCTTTTCTAATCTCTGGGTAGTCTGAGATGAGGGGTTTTCTTAAGTCCCTTTTCTTCTCTGCCTATTCTTCACTCATCTTTCTAAACACTTTCTGTCCAAATGTGCTAATCACTAGAGCAGGAAGCTGCCAAACATATTCAGATCATTTTTCTAGTAATTCAATATTTATTGAGCACCAAGCTCCATGATTGTAAAGTACTTTGTGCTCTAGATCATCTTTGTTAGATGTGTCTATATTGATTAGAATTCTTTTGGATCTAAGTGACAAACAGGTTGGCTCCGGCAAAGAGGGAACTTATTGGTACCTACCAACAAACACAGGGATAGCTTCAGGCATGGCTGGGCCTTGGGATCCCTCTGCTGCTAGGAGTCTTTGTTGCCCTCTTATCTTTGCCTGTTGGTTCCTTCTATTCTTATCAGAGTTGGCTTCTGTAAGACAGCAAAGACATTGCTGTCATCAATATTGGTACTCACAGATTTCCAACTTCACTCCTGGTAGCTCTAATAGAAAATTAATACCCAGGGAGGCAGAAAACAGAAGAGAGGGGGATGCTGAGATAACATAACAGACTTGGCTATAAAAAGTCTAGTTCTTCTCATTCTTCCAATCTCCTAATAATCTTCCCTGTTTCATCTTTGTTCCTATTCTTGAGGCTTTGATTCATAGATGAAGCGTAACCTTAAAAAAAATTTTTAGTTGTAAGTAGGTTTTTCTTTTTTAATTTGGAAGGGTATTCTCCCAGGGTCTCAGAGTACTCAAAAAGGTATGAAACATTGAGTTACAGGTTGGGAGAACCCCAGCAACCACAGACCTTCAATGTTTGCAGTTTACAAAACCTTCCCTTCATGGGATGGTCCCTTATGTGACTCAGTTCCAACAACTATAGGCCTCTGCATCATTCAGTTCTAATTTTCAGATCCACAGGGAACAACTGGAATGGGCCTGGTATGAGTCGCTTCCTCATCCTGCACCAATAGGAGGGCTAGGGTACAGGATCACACTGTATTAATAATGACAACACTCATCCAAGCCATGAGACAGTGGATGAAGCCAAGGTGATGGTCTCTAGGTGGGAGTGATGAGCAACCAAACCACAGAGAGGAGCATACTGGCAGGTAGGCGGCATCCCTAATTTCTGATGAAAGCTCCATTGGAAAAATCAAGGTTCCCCATCTTCAAGGGAACCTGACTGGTTTAGAAGAATCAACAGGGATTGGGGAGTCAGAACTGGACATATAGCTTTGCTCCATGACTTCCTAGTTGTATGACCTTGAATATGTCACTTCTTCTTTCTTCTTCTATCAAGTTGACTGATACTGAGCTCAATGTCAAAGCAATAGGGAAGGGTGGAGACTGAGGCACATCAGAGGGCATGGGCCTTCCAAAGGATACAGCTGCTATTTCTTCTAGCCAAGCGTTGCCATGCAGAAACTGGAATCCCAACGTCCTAGACTATTGGGATTTTGAGAAAAAGTTGGAAATCCAGATTTTTGTGTGAAATCTTCTAACTTTTAAATATTGGCAACTAGTTCAAACTTTAAAATAATAACAATAATAGGCTGCCTGTGAGCTGTATTTGAACTGAGGGTCCATAGGGCAATTATGGCTACTGTATGATTCCCGAGAAATTGATCCCAATCTCAGACCCAAGTACCACTCAAACCTCTTGCTCTGAAAGATTTTGTGCTGATTTGAAACTGTTATGTACCCCCCAAAAAAGCCAGGTTCTCTTAATCCTAATCAAATTTTGTAGGGGAGACCTATTGTAGGGAGGGACCTCTTAATTGGATTGTTGCCATGGAGATGTGACCCACCGAATTCTGGATGTGACCTTTTCATTAGATGGAGATATGACCATGCCCATTTAAGCTGGGCCTTAACTAGTTTACTGGAGTCTTTAAAAGAACTGGCAGAGAGAGCAGACACAGACGTTTGGAGATGCAGAAGATGCCAGAAAGCCCAGGAGATACCAGAAGCTGAGAGAGCTGTTTGAAACCAGAAACTAGGAAGGAAGGACAGCAGACATCATCATGTGCCTTCCTATGTAGCAGAGAAACCCTGGACAGAGAAACTCAGCCTTTCTTCCAAGAAGTTATCCTCTTGCTACATGTCTTAATTTGGATATTTTCACAGCTTTAGAATTGTAACTTGTAACTTAATAAATACCCTTTTTAAAAGCCAATCCATTTCTGGTATATTGCATTCTAGAAGCTTTAGCAAACTGCAACAGATTTCATATTTCCAATTTAGTGCATGTAAGAATGTTTTCACACTTCCCTGTTACAATCACCATCACAGACACCTGTACCTGCCTATCAGAGGTTTGAATCAACCTGATATAGTGAAAGTGGCTACACAGAAGTATGACAATTCTAGGTGTTTTAGCTAGAGTTCTCTGGAGAAACAAAACCAACAGGAGATATCTGTAAATATAAGATTTATAAAGTGTCTCGTGCAACTGTGGGAATTAAGCATCCGAGATCTGTAGGGCAGGCTGCGAGCTGGCAGCTCCAATGAAAGTCCTCAACGAACTCTCAGGAAAGGCTCACTGGCTGAAGCAGAAAGAATGATTGTCTCTTCTGAATTCTCCTTAAAAGCCTTCTGGTGATTAGATTAAGCATTACTCATGGCAGAAGACACTCCCCTTAGCTCAATCACCTGTGGATGCAGCCAACATGGTCATGATTTAAGTCCATGAAATGTCCTCACAGCAACTCAGGCCAGCATTTGCCTGACCAGACAACCAGGCACCACCACCTGGCCAAGTTGACACATGAACCTGACCATCACCCTAGGCCACAGCCCAGGCTGCCTGCCTGGGATTAAGAGGTGGTTCTTGGGCTTTCTGGCATAAAGAATAGCTCAGGACTTCATCATTTCCTTCTTGGGCCTAAGTGTCTAGGTCCCCAGGCTGGAATGTCCATAAGGTGTGACTCCTGGGATGAGCAGCTCTGGTCCTTCTAAGGCCCAGGTATGGAGACGGGTGGCCTGGTCCTGCTGCCTGGTGTCTTGTGGGAGGAAGTGCTGTTTGGGATTCCATGGGAAGCGTGGGGAGGACCGTTACTCCTCAAGCAACCTACATGGAACTGGTTAGAAAGCTTTGTAGGATTCTGAGCAAAACCCCACAAATTCCGTCTCCCAAGGCCTGAGTTACTTCTGCCTCAGTCTCAAAATTAAGGTGTCTTACCTTTAAGGGGAACCACTTGGTTTAGAGAAATGAGCAGGGATTTGGAAATCAGGATTTGATATAAATACTTGCTCCAGGATTTGATATAAATCCCTGTTCCAGCACTTCCTAGTTGTGTGGCCTTGAAAATGACACTCCTCCTCTCTGAGCCTGTTTCCTCATCTATAAAATAGCAGTAACAATTCTTCCCTTGCAGGGGTGATGTGAGAACTGAATGCCTAGTGCCCATTGTGATTGGAACATAATAAATGCTCAATAAAGCAAGTTTACTTTTTCCTTCTCAAGGATTCGATATTTATGACAGTAAGATAGATTAAGTCAGAAACAAGAGGTCTCAACAACTTCTGCCAAGGTGTCAAAACCATACAAAACACACTCTCTCGGCCAGGTGAGCAAGGTCAGTGTCAACACTGATAAGTTACGTTGGCATGATATGGTGAAAGTGACTCTTCACCACCATGATCGTCCCACAGCCCAAGCCTAATCATGAGAAGAGACAAATGCCAATGGGGGTGCAAACTACAAAGTATCTGAATGGTATTCCTCAAAACTGTGAAGACTGTCAAAAACAAGGAAAGTTTGAGAAACTGTGATAGCTCAAAAAAGACACAGGAGACAGAATGACTGAATGTAATATGCAGTGTCTTGCATGGGATCCCAGAACAGAAAAAAGAACATGAGAGAAAAACTAAGGAAATCCGAATAAACTACAGACTTTAGCGAAGAATAATGCCTCAATACTGGTTCATTAATTGTAACAAATGTGCCCTACTAATGTAAGATGTTAACAGGAGAACCAAAGGTAGGGGTGGGGGACTATTATATGATAACTCTCTGTACCATCTGCTCAGTTATTCTGTAAATTCAAAACTGTTCTAAAAAATAAAGTCCATTAATTTTTTTTTAAAAGTCACATACAGGAACGACAAAGGCTTTGAAGTCAGATAGTTTCAGTTTGACTGCTGGCTTTAATACTCCTTGGCTGTGTGAGTTTGAACAAATTATTTTAACCCCTTTCTGCCCTATTTCATCCTTTGCAGAACAAGGCTAAGTATAATTTCTACCTTACAGGGTTATTGTTTGTAGAATAAAAGAATATATTGCCTATGAAGTATTTGGCATTTGCCTGGTATAGATGGTGCTCATTAAATGATAATTATTATAGATATATTCATAAATACATGCCCTAGGGTTCTTAATGATGTAGGGTTTATTTTTACTATTCTATTTTATTATTTTGAAAGTTTATAAGTTGTCATCCATTTCTGTTCCTGGAAGGGCATTTGTGTTCAAGTCAAAATCAGTCAAGTTGTCTTTCTGGTCATGTGGAAGTCAGACAAACAGAAACTCAGGGTCTTGGTTTGGTTTGGGTCTTGGTGGGTGGCAGGTATTTGTCTTGTTTAGGATCTGGGGTTTTGGTTTTTCAGTGGACTCGGTTTCCTCCACCTGCCCCTTCCTCTCTACAACCACTGGGCTTGAGGGTCATGGGAGGAAGGTGAGCCAGTCCTCATACAAGCCAAGGAGACTCCAGAAGACAGGGGATTGAGAGTCCAACACCCACCTTTCAGATTCAAAGCTACGAGAAGGTCTCTGATGAGGGAGAGTGCCTGACCAGAGAAGCTCACCTTCTGAAAAGGCGCTCTGACCTGGGAACCTGGTGGCCAGTGTGCCTATCCTGGACACAGCCCCTTCTGGTGCAGCCACCCTGGCATCCTCTCCTTGGGTGCAGGGTGGGATTTCTTGTCCCCGTCCCACGCTGAGACATACTGACTCGATGGACCTGACTACTGAAGTGATCAATGCAGCACGCAAACCTTGATGCACTGCCTGGGATCCTGAGCATTGGGACTTCAGCACTGCTCTGTGCATGGAATGAGAAGAAACTCATGTTGGAGTCGTGGGTTCTCCGTTTTCTACAGAAACACCATGTGGTGGCAGCTGCAGCTGAAGACGTGGTCGGATTTCCCAGTTTCCTTTCTGAGATGGTAGGCAGGTCTTGTCTCTTGGACTGAACAGACTCTGGATCATTTGATCATCACAGTTGGGCCACTGGGAAGGAAAGACTTTCTCACAACGAGCAGGATATACCATAATTTGGGCATTAAGAGAAACGTGGCCTCGTTTTGTGCATTAAGCCGGAGAAGAGGGAATACTGGTCACCTGCAAACAGAGACACTTTTAAACACATTTATAAACATGCACACACGTGCATGACGTACGCAGGCGCAGGCATGCTTCACGTACTGCTTACTGTCCTGCACAAAGCGTTTCTTCCCAAATCTTGAATTCTTGGAAAGGGACTGCCACTAGGGGGTGGGGGTGGGGAGGAAGCAGGGTAGTGGGGGACCATGTGGAAAGAGGCTAATTTGTTTCTGCAGTCGACAGATGGGGTGAAGACAAATTACACAGTGGGTATTAAAACTCCTTTTGAAATTCAACAATATTTGCAAACTGATCTGAGCACCCCCAAAAGCAGTAAGAGAAAGCATAGGATCTGAGAACCAATTTCAGCCTCTCTCAAAGGTGGGGGCATTTAAAAACCCTTAAAGCATGCCTTGCCTGTACCGTGAATGCTGCCCTCCCACCCCTTAAAGATTGGCCCCAACCTGTTTAGGGCCACTTGGAAATATTATAAGTCCATCATGAATGAATGGAGCATTTTCTGCCACAAATAGATGTGAGATATTTTGGAGACATTAAAACAAATAAGTTAAAGATTCAGAAAAAGAACAGCTATTGTTTTTCTGTCCTTTAAAAAAGAAGGTATGTTTGTTGTAGAAAACTTCGAAAAAGTGTAAAGGGTAAAAATACCGCTATCCAGAGAGAACTCTATATACTTAAAATATCTATTTTTATCTCTGTGTCTCTCTTTTTCTATCTCTAGCTCAATCTCTACTCTACCTTCTCTATCTCTATCTCCATCTGTTTTTGTTTTCCTGGCTACCAAAGCAAATACCATGCAATGGGTTGGCTCAAATGGGAATTTTTTTGGCTCCTAGTTTTAAGGCTAGGAGAAGTCCAAAATCAAGGCATCATCAAGGCCAGACTGTGGCATTCTTTTTTCCTTGGCTTTTCTGTCACATGGCAGTCCACATGGCCGTCTCTCCTGGCCTCTCCCTTCTCTTCTGGCTTCTACTGACTTTCAGCTTCTGGCCTTCCCCTCTTGAATATTCCCTTTCTGTGGCCCCCTTATAAATCCTTCAGGAATAAGAGTAAGACCCATCCCGATTCATTCGGGCCACACCTTAACTGATTCAACCTCATCCAAAGATCCTATTTACAATGGGTTCACACCTACGGGAATTAATTAAGTCTAAAAACATGTTTTCTGGGGCACATGACTCCAAGCACCATATTATCTACCTATCAATCATCTTTGCCTGTATCTATCAACTTTATCTACATCTATGTTTATACCTATCTATACAGTTGAAAAACTGGCATCGTGCTGTAAATAATGCTTTTCACCTGCTTTCTCACTTAGCGGTAGATGCTGAGCATTTTCCCTTGGTTTTTAATATTCTTTCAAGTACCTAAGATGTCAATATCTGAGAGCAGAAGCACACGCATCTTCTTCAGATGTGAGAATACTCAGGAAAGAGACCCAAACTGACTGCCCTGCTACCCCCAACCTTGTCCAGACCCCCACCCTCCGAGAAGAGTGGGCGGGAGCAGTGAACTTGGACGCTCAGCCAGCTCGGACCATGTGTGCACATCTGGAAGAATTGTTACGAAGATTAATGTCATGCTCAGTGTCAGAACTCCCCCTGACATTTCCTTAGTTTATCCAAACAATTTAGGGGAGCCTTCTGGGGATTAGGAACCACACTCTGCAGTGCGAGGCCGACACTTAACCTCTTGAATCCTCATTTCCCTGGAGACAATGCGTGGAAGTTTTATTGTTTAATTGCTAAAACAATGAGGTAGTGTACAAAACCAACACGGCCAGAGCTTAAAATAGTTTATGGCAAGAAAGCCAAAAAGGAAAATCTGGATGCACTGGGCTGATGGGAATTAAAACGTATTGAAGCAAGGTTTGGGAGTCAGTAGAAAATAGAACTAAATGAAAAAAGAAATTGGTGTTTTTGAAATCACCTTGATCTTGAACCAAAGGAAGTACTTCGAAGGTGACTCAGAGATTTTGGTATCTTCTTTCTTCCCACTTCAGAGAGATTTAGTTTGGTTTCATAACAGCTAACTGTTATTGAAAAAATGATTTCTCTTTATGGATAATGCATATCACGTAGCTAATGTGTCTTCCATATTGCGTTGGCTACCACAGGGCTCAAGAACACATCGATTCGGCTTAAATTACTGCACAGGACTCTGTGTCCTGGCTGTATCTATGTTGCAAATATTCCCTCTGGCTGTGATTCTTTTGCTATTTTCCCTGATCCTGGTTTTTATCTAGTTAGATTTTTGTTTCGTTGCATGTATTTCTTGTAAGCCACCTCAAATCTTTTGTTAGATAGATTTGTAGATCAAAACAACTTGGATTTGTGGTTCAATTTAAGAAGAAAAGAACATTTCAGTTTGGTTTTGGAGTTCAGCAAATTGGTGTGATTAGCTCTGATTTGAGGTTTACAGTTCTATTACGTTAAAGTCCTTGGTATTTAATACATCAAAGGGACTGAGAGCTTGTACTTAACCCCTGCATGTTAACACTATGCAGTACACTGCATGCCTGTTTCCAATGATTGTGGGGTAAGAAGCTCTTCGAGATTCTATTCTGGAATCTTGCTTACCCTTAGGCCCGATGGGATGGATGTGTGGGCACCGACTTTCCAACCCAGATGCAAGGAAGAGCTTACTTAGAAAAGAAAGTGATAGCACTCACTCTATGTTTCCCTGCATTTTTGCTTTAAAAGGGATGAAATCCCGAGTCCTCTGTGCCCAAGTCCTCTGTACCCACCCTCCATGGCTCAGTATTCCACTTCCCATCATGGGAATTCTAGAATCATCCACGTAGGTGAAAGTAAGAGGTTCTGCCTTGCATCCTATACATGCCCACCTTGTCAGAGGCCAGGAAAACTTCCCCTGGGGAGTGGAGAGTCTCTGGCACAGGAGACAGTGCAGACTCCCCAAGGAAAAGGAAAGATCATAAACTTGACTCAGGCCTGGATTCTGGAGCTTTTGATCTCCTCCTTGGCCTGACTGAGCTCCAAGAGATCTCCTAGATTTAATCCAAGATCCCCAGTTTATGATGATGTCTAGAGAAAAGTTTTTTGTTGTTGTGGAATCAGGTACCTTGGGTTCTGTTTACAGCGAGGGCACTTTTAGTGCCGCCCTGGGTCATCCCCTTCACATTTCTGTATCCCCATTTCCTCCCAGGGCCAATGGACGGCTGAAGACACTGAGAGAAGGGAACCAAGACATCCTGAACTCTACCATTTTCCAGAGTCCATGCTTGCCATATCAGCTTCATCACTTATTAGCTGCATGACCCTGAGCATGCTGTCTCATCTTTCTGAGCTTCCACGTCCTCATCTGTAATGTGGGAAATGACATATTTACTGTGAACTAACGAAGCTTAAGATTTCGGGCCCCTCACTTTGCATTGGGGCATTTGCACTTCTCCTCCAAATCCCAGGAAGTGACCCTGAAATTTAGTCATATGATCACTTGTTTTGGAAAAAAATGTAAAAGTAAGATATTTTAGTGACAATTGGTTACTGCTATTTCTTTCTGCTTGCTTTTCTCTCTGTCTCAGTTTGTCATGATCATGTCGGGAGCACTGGAATGTCTATAGACACTCGGGGATCGGGCTTCCCTGAGTTTAGTGGAATATATTTCGGTGGTTGCCTTCCTAGTGGGATGGCTTCCAGAACTATTGCTATTCTCATTGAAAACTCTTACCTCTCAAGGCCTGGAGTCCTGGCGTGAAGGGGTAGGACTATAGGTTATCTTACAACATGAAAGTTTCCTAGCATGCTTAGCAACCAAAGCATGTGGGTAGTGGAAAGAGAAACAAAGTTTGAAATTTATGGAGTCAGAAGGTAGTCAATGGAGAATAGTTCCAGTCACCAGACATGTAAAATTATAAGCAGGCAATTTGATTTTCTGAAACACCTAATTAAAATAGAAGTTCTTCCTTCTCAGAAACCTGTTCAGTAATGCAGCATAATGATTATAAACTCACCATTCTCTCTTCTTCTTTTGATGGGCATCATGTGAAGTATCATTTATGAAATTTTTGTTTGATGAGCACACATATATGGGAGAACAACAAACAACAAGAATATCCTTAAGTGAATTTTCATACTTTTGCTTCTCAACTGTCAATAATAAAAGTAAATGTTGCTCAACCATGCTAGAGGAAAGACTGAATCCTTTTTCTATTCTCTGTGTAGAAAATAATATTATATCCTTATTATAGGAATAGATGACCAAAGACTACACAGCCAAAAATATAGGGATAAAGGTATTATAAAGGAATGATAGGCAATTATTCAAGTAGAAGTATTGTGTAATTATTCTAACGTTTGTAGTATTTGCCAGCTTTTAAAAATATGTAACGCATGTGATTCCTTATGCTAAATAAATATTCACTTTTGTAACTAATTTTGTATTTGCCATTTTATAAGCTTCAGTTCCGTCAAAATCTTTAGCCTCCAATGGAAATGTGAATCATTACATCTATGTTGCAGGCAGCTGGGGAATGTTCTTGTGAGATTTGTGTAATGGCTCCCTGGCCCAGGTCTGGGCTGCTCAGTAAGCAGCAGTTATTATTACAAAGATTATCACAGGAAATTCTGCAGAGAAGTTATTTTTGCTAGGAAGTCGCGAGACCCCTTTAGCACTAACTAAAGGGAACGCAGTTCACTTCATTTTCGGAGGAGCACACTGATTATTAACCTCAGGGCCGACGTGCATTAGCATGTGTAGTTTTTTTTTGTTTGTTTTTTTTATTTGCATATGGGCAGGAGGCACCAGGGATCGAACTCCAGACCTCCAGCACGGCAGGTCGGAGCTCTGCCTGCTGAGCCAGGGCAGCCGCCCAGCATGTGTAGTTTTGTGCCCAATCCTCTACCTTCATTGGTCGAGAAATGTTTCCTTCTCCACACTGACCCTGTGGTTCCAGCAGGCCGGTCGGTGTCTCCTAGGATTCTCCCATGTCCCCGCCCCCCCGGACTCCTCCTACTGGCTCAGTGATTGGTCAAGAGGGAGGGCAGTGATTGATTCAACCTGAACCAATCACTGCTCTTTCTTTACATGTTTGACCTTGAGACTAAACAGCAAGTCTCAGTCCTTTTCTGGTTAAAAAAAAATCTTGAGAACATGTTGCTGGTGATCATGTTTTGTATCACAATCTGCCTAAGAGACTGCTTTCTCAGAAGCAGAGAAAAAGTGGAGATGCCATGTGGGGCGCAAAATACCTGGGGTGTTCACCTCCTCGGTTCTAACTGTCCCCGAGGCAAATGTGCACCTCCCTTTCCGCAGTACTCGTGTTCCTGTAATTACCTCCTCCTTTTTTTTAACCTAAGCAGTTTGAGTTGTTTTTATGTCCCTTGTTATCAAGAGTTCCAGTAAGCATGCCTTTCTCTTTTTACACTTATAAGTACTATTTTTTAAATTATTAGTACTCTTTCTTCAAGAAACTAAATAAAAGTACATGTTCGAAGCTATTGGAGAGCTACCAAAGCAGCCAGAACTTGAGGTGCCAGATGCTAGAGAGAGGAAAAGGGCAGAGAAGTGAGTGTTACAGTCTGAGCAACTTTTTCCTCAGTTACATACTGATTCATAAATTGCAAGGATTAAGAGATAAAGAGTCGGAGCAGAAAGTATCTTCCAAGAGACTGAGAAGTTAAGTAGGGCTATTGACTGTTTCATAATTCGGGAGAGACCGAATTTGTAGTTCAGGACCCGCCTAGATGGAGAGGCCCTGGCAAACACCCCAAACTTTCAGATGGGACTCATGTCAACCTATACCCTAGGAAGAAGGGTGAATTGGAAACACACCAGGTCTTAGAAAAATTGAAACTCAATCTTGAATTGATCAATTTCCGATTATATTAAAGTGATATTCTCCTACTGTTAACGGCTTGCCAGAAGCTAAACAAAATCCTCTCTGGAGGAAAATAAAAACCATCCAGAGCCTGTACAATTTTGTAATACAAAATTTCCAGCATTCAATAAAAAATTATCATGCAAACCATGAACAGGACATACAGGAAAATGGGGAATTAAAACAGAGTCAAAGGTGACCCAGTTTTTGGGATTATCAGATGTGTGCCATTAAAACTGAGAATAGTAAATTCAAGAAAATAAAGGACCAGAGAACTGGAGTCTTTAAAAAGAAATCAAATGGAAATTTTAGAAATGAAAAGTACAATAATTGAACACAGACATTGATCTTAACAACAGATTAGACAAAATTGAAGAAAGTCTTAGTGACCTGAAGGATGAGTCCATTGAAAATATCTAGAATGAGGCTTGAAGATTAAAAGAAGGGAAATACAGAAAAGAACATAAAATACATATGAGAAACAGTGAAAGTGTCTTACCTATAATTGAAATCTTAGAAGAGTGGGGGAGAAAATGACAGAAGCAATCTTTAAAAAGATAATGGCTGAGCATTTTTTTTTTTAATGATGAAGTGTGTCAAACCACAGATTCAAGAATCACTAAAAACTCCAAACATGATAAATACAAGGAAAAACACACCTAGGCACATTGCAGTAAGACTTCTGAAAGCCAAAGACAAGAAAAGTTTTTTAAGAAATGGGTCTGAAAAAGACACTTTTATCAGCAAAGGAATAAAGCAAGCCTGGTAGCTGAAATGAAATGAACATAAAATAATGACATATAGAAAGTGCTGAAAGGAAATCACCATCAACATAGAAGTTTATAGCAATGAAAATAGTCTTTAAAACGAAGTTTAAAGGGCAGGCCACAGTGGATCAGTGGCAGAGTTCTTCCCTGCCATGCCAGAGACCCAAGTTTGATTCCCGGTGCCTGCCCATGCAAATAAATAAATAAATAAATAAATAAATAAAAGAGGGTAGAATTTAAAGAAATAATTTTTAAATGGTCAATTCCAGAAGTAGGCAAAAGAGAGGAACATAGAATAAATGTGACAAATGGAAAACAAATAGTATGATGGCTGTGTTTGGTAATATAACCAAATTTATGGGTAATTACATTAAAGATGAATGAATTAAATATTCCAGTTAAAAGATTATGATTGTCAAGCTGGAATAGGAAACAACAACAAAACATCTACATGCTGCTTACAAAATACAAGCCTTAAATATAAAGATGCAGAAAGGTTGACTGAGAAAAAGGATGGAAAATACATACTATGTTATGACACCAGCAAAGGAGACTTTCAGCCAAGAACTTTACCAAAGCTAAAGAAGGACATTTCATAATGATAAAAGGCATGAATCCACTGGAAATACAATAAATCTAAATGTACACGCATCTAATAACAAAAATTTTTCGAATGAAGGAAAAAACTGATGGAAACAAAAGGAAAAACAGACTAATCTGAAATCACAGTGGGAGATTTTAGCCTGTATTTCTTCACAACTGATAGAACAGGCAGACAAAATCAGTAAAAGATACAGTAAATAGATACAGATAGTCTGAATAGCATGGTTAACAAAGTGACACAGCTGGAACACTGTACTCAACCGTTGCAAAATACACCTTACTTTCCCATCTCAAATTCTCTTGGCTCTGGTTTCCTCCGTTGACTGTACTATTTTTTGCTGTATCTCCACTAGCTGCCACAATCTTTTTGAGAGGAGAAATAGTACCACTAAAGAAATTCAAAGCAAGCAAATAAGTGGAAGGGGGCGGTGTGAATTTGGGAGTCCACAAACCTGAGTTCCCTTTCTGACCCTGTCGCGCCTAGCTATATAAACTTGGACTTCCAGTTCATGTGGGTAAAGAAAGAAAATAATACCAACTGTAGAAGACCTGGGCAAGGCCATATAAAATAGTGCCTATAGGTTAAGTGTCTCCCCAGTGCCTGCACAGAGTAAGCATGCCATACATGGTAGCTGTTATTATTATTGTTACTTTTATTGCCATGACATCTGAGGAGAGTGGGTCTTTTAAATGATGAGACTCTGATCTTGCCTTCTATCCAAAATCCTCCAGGCAAACAATCTGCTGAGCCAGCTTTTTTTTTGCCTGCACGTGTCTGAAGAACAGGAAAGAAAAATGGATCAAGCTGGCATTTTCTCACAGATCAGCTCAGTGAAAAAGCTGTAAAAACAAGCTGCACATGCCCCTGGGCCGGGCAGGGAGACAGGGAGAACGGTACCCCCCGGGGCAGGGGTGGGGGTGGGGTTCACCACACAGCCTCTGGGGAAGAGGCTGCCCTGCTAACAAGGTTCTCGCAAGATGTCAGTAACTAAGTCTTCTTGGACCAGGGCCAGAGAAACCTGCCTTTCTTTGAATCACATCAGGGAGGGCTCAAAGGCAGTGTCTGGGAAACTTAGAAGAGCAGGGTTGTAATCGCCACCCTATCAGGAAGAGTAGTCACGCCCTGAGGTCTGGGAAGTACTGGGGCCAGCCAGACATTTCATCTCCATTTCCTCTGAATCCTCACAACAGTCCATCCAGGTAGAAACTGAGGCTCTGAGGCATTAGATGACTTGCCCGAGGTCACACAGTTGGCACACGACAGAACTGGGATTCAACTATTTATGTGTCTGACTCTAAGACAGTTCCACCACTCTTTCTATTAAAATTCCATATACCACAGGTTGTTCTTAGACAAGACAGGAGGCTTCTAAGTCCTTATAGAAAAGCAGAACACATCTGAATCTTTTCTTGGATAAACTTCTATCTATACTTCAAAACCCTAGGGCAGTGAGAAGCCTCTGTGAAATCTGTCCTGGTGCTCCAATTCCATCATCTCTTCTGAGGCCAGTCATCTCCATCCCAGGGCCTCCTTCTATTGTTGCCCAGCCCATGTTGTTCTAGAGTCATCAGTTTATGTATCTGTCTGCCATGCCAAGCTACAGGATTCTCATTTGTCTTATTGGATCTGGATCTACAGACCCAGCTCTGGAATGAGCCTGGAAAAAAAAAAGGAATGGATTCGTTCAGCAAGGATTTAGCTAGTCCCAGGCACTGCTGGATGTGAGGGCTAAAGCAATGAGCACCATAGCCAAGGTTCCTGTAACCAAGAAGCTGCTATTCTAGGGAGAAAACAGGTAACAATCAAGTACATGGACAATGAAAGAACTGCTGCTTGTGGTAAGTGCCACCTCTGGGGCCCAGAAATGTTCAGATGATTAAATATTCCCACTTCCAGGCAGAGGACTGAATTAGTAAGAGGAATATCTAGATTCTATATGGGCATTGTATTTAAAAGCCAGGAGAAACTCTTTGATGTCCCTGACTCTTTTGTGTCCTAAAATTTTCATTGCACAGCAATCACAATAAGCTAAGCACAGAGAAGCAGAAAGCCCAGAGTTTGGCAGACCCAGATGCACCTGGGTCAGGGATGGCATTCTTATGACACTTACACCTCCACTCCCTATTATCTGATCTAGGGCAGACATTGCTAGTTGATCATGATACTCTTTCCTGCTCAATCTGAGGTCCCTTCTCAGCATAGTGGTCCAGGCAGTCCCAACCAATCAATTCGAACTGGCGCTCAAGTTGAAACCTCTGTGCGCTCCTAGCCTGGGGCATGACATCTCACTTCTGGCTGAGGGAGTGAAATGCTATGGCAGCAGCGTGGGAGGAAGGGAATCAAATCCCTGCACCAATCCTGGCAATGGCACCTCAAAAAAGACAGGACAGAGAAGAATTGCTTTTAAAATATTTGGTTTCCAAGCATATTTATTTGCAACTCCAAGTCTACTGACCATATGCATTACATCTGTTCTGGATTGGAATTCCAACAAGGTTTATGATTTATTAGCATCAAAAATCACATCTCTAGGTCCATCTACACAACGATGTGAAGGAAAGAAGTCTCAGTCTCACAGGGACACGCTTCTCTCTCTCGGAAGGAGTCAGAATATTTAGGGTCCTTCATCATGAACAAACCCACGGCCTGATTTAAAAAAGAAGAAAAAAACTGTTTGGAAGCTTGGAAGGGCTCAGCCCTTGCAAACCCTTAATGCTAATTACGCACCCCGGTTGATTTAATACAGCCTGCTGAGGTTTCACAGCCGGTGGAGGTTGTGCCTCTCTCCTGAGGCCGCGCAAGCTCAGACGAGTTTGCCAGGCCCTCTTGGGTGGCCCATCACTGCAGTTTCCTGTAAGGCACATGGCCTTTCCCTTTCAGCCCTTGAACTTTACTATTTCAGGCCAGGAAAAGATGGGGGTCTTCCCCAAGGGTTCCCATGGGCTTTTGCCCATAGATACACACTCCTGTCTCCTAATGCACCTCACTGCTCTGACCTCTAAGAAGCGGGGTGTGGGGGGCTAGGGGGGTGGATAAAGAAACTGTCTAGCTCTTAGTTACCTGCCTGACTCAGGCAGACATGGGGCTCTTGCTCATTCCCAGTTTTCTCATCTGTAAAATGGACATGAAAGTAATACTTGTCTCCCAATTGCCACAATGACTAAACAGACTGATGCAGTCAGTGAAGGAGCTCATAGGGGCCACTCCATAAATGATGGATGTGCCAATGATGGGCCTGGAACGGCATCCGCTAATGTATTTAATTTTCACAAGAAGCCAATAGACTGGGCTCTCATCCCCAGGACCTTGTCTGATTGCAAATTCCCTGATTCAGACAATCTGAGATGGCATCTGGTAATCTGCTTGCTTAACCAGCACCCCACGTAGTCTGAACTGGGGGATCTGGTGACCACCCCCCAAGAAACTCTCCAAACAGAGCAAGAATCTCATCCCAGTTTTACAGATGAAGAAACTGAGGTCAGAGAGATATAATGACCTGTCCCAGGCCACAGACCTAGTGAGTAGCAGAGCTGGGAATTGAGCCAGACCTAATTCCAAAGCCTTGGGATAAGGTCCCATCTGGGGACTGTTTCCCAGGCTTCTCCCTTCCTCTAGCATTGGCAGAAGAAAGGTCCTGCTGGTGCCAAGCCTCCCTGCTGCCCCTTGGCCATGCCATATCACCCTGGGTCAATTTCAGCCCCTCCCCCCAAAATGGCCACTATGGAATTACACTGACCAAAGGTGACTTGGGTTGTGGCTCTCTTATTCATTAGCTGCAGGACTTTGGGCCATTGCTAGGACACTCTGAGCCCCAATTGTGGAATTCTCTTGATCTCTATTTGCCAGCCCTGGTTGGAGCCCCAGGAAGCTGCTCTTTGTGGACTGCCTCAGTGGGCTCCCTCGCCCTCTTGCCTCCAGTAGGGTCCAGCCAAAAGGAAAAGAGCAGGTGACTGGAGGGCAGGAGGAGCTACAGGTCAGAGGGTCCTCCTGCAGCCACCCTCTGCAGGCGGTGGCTCATTACCCTACCAAAGGCTCCCACTCTCCTCCAGCCACAGTCTCCTGGGGCCCGAAACCACCCTCAGATCAAGGCACAGATCCCACTGCTGGTAACCCCGGAGGACTTGAACACCTGTCGTGCTTCTCCTTAACCCGCCACCCTTGGAAAGGGTGCCTTCAGTAAACCCTTCTCAAACGCCTCTTTTGAGCAGCCGTCTGTTCCCTGGACACACTTAGTTCCCTCATCCATAGCATGGAGCAGAATCCTGACACCTCCACCAGGGATCAGCAAGGCATGGCCTTTGGCCAAATGTGGCCTGCTGTCTGTTTTCACAAATAAAGTTTTATTGGAACGCGGCCATGCCCCTTTGTTTACACAATATCTTTGATTGCTTTCGCCTTAGGATGGCAGGGTCGAGTCCTTCCGACAGAGCCCGTTTGGCACTAAAACTGCACTATCTAGCCCCTTACAGAAAGTTTGCCAAACCCTGAACTCCATCGTAGAATAAGTAAGCTCGTGCACGGCAAGCCTGGCACCTGGTAAACTGTCACCGAGGGCTGGCTCTTGGTGCCTGAGTTCAGTGTCAACGATACCTATTTCCTGAGCCAGAGAATTTGGGAGCTGGAGGCGGGGGCGGGGGGTGGAGGCGAGGTGGGGATGGGGATGATGAGGGAGGCAACCATCTGCTTTCTAGAATGATTGGCTGCAAAATCCCTTTAGAAAGCAAGCTTTCCTTGTGGCTTGCCTCTTCGCGGGCAGGAATCCGGTCCTCCCTGTTCTTCCTCTCAGCACCTGGCCCAGGGCTCCCGGTGGAGTCAGCATCTATAAATGTTTGCTGTTGAATGAATGAATTCAATTAGCCACCCATCAATTGGGGTGGAACTTTGCAGAGACCCAGCTTTTGTGCAAATCAGAGTCTTTCCAGGATGCTGCAGCTGTCACCAAGTCTTACTGGCTTTTCCGTCAACACCGATTTCCCGAACCCACTGCAATTGGCTCTGTTCCCACCGCCACCACGGCTGCTCCAGGTTCCTCTGTGGCCTGTCTACCTTCAGGTTCGCCTTCCCCACCAGCCACTCAAATCATCCTTCTAAAACATAAATCTGATCATGCCACTCCTACTCCCAAAAACCTGTCAGTGGCTCCCCAGCCGCCTGTAGGATTATGTCCAAATTCCTCAGCGCGGCATTCGAAGCCCTTCCAGACGGGACCCTGCCTCCGGACCCCACCTCATTCCTCCCTTCTCCCTCACCCATTGTATTAGGCTTCTCCAGGGAAACAGAACCAACAGCAGATACCTATAAATGTTACAAGATTTTATAGACTTTTCTCACGCAACGGTGGGGATGCACGAGTCCAAATTCTGCAGGGCAGTCTGCAAGCTGGCAAGTCCAATGAAGGTTTTCAGTGAATTCCCCAGGAGAAGCTGGCAGGCTGAAGTAGAGATGAAAGTTCTGTCTTCTGACTGCTGAAGTTAGCACTTCTTCTTTTAAAGCCTTCGATTGGTTGGATTAAGCATCTCTGGTTGCTGAAGATATCCTCCTTAGCTGATTGTAGATGGAATCAACCACAGATGCAATCAGTTTACTGATGAGTTAAGTCTCTGAAATGTCCTCACAGTAACAGTTAGTTCAGTGCTTGCTTGACCGGACAACTGGGCACCATTACCTGGCCAAGTTGACACGTGCACTCAACCATCATACCCATCCCCCCATTAAGCTCCAGCACCCTTCAGTCTTCCCAGGACCCCACATCTACTTGATCTTTCCACTCCTGCTTGGAGTGCCCATCCATGTCTCTTCCCTGCACCAACCTCTACTTGGTTACTCAGGGCTTATCTTGGCTGTCACCTCCTCCAGGGAGCCAAATCACTCTCTTCCAGGCTGGTTAGGTGTTTCTCCACTGCCCCCCGCCCCTAGTCCTTTGTGATAATCTCTTTGGAAACTTGTGATTGTCCGTGTTGCCCTCCCATATGAAACTACAAATTCCATGTGAGCAGGTGGCCTTTTCCTGGTTGCAGGTCAAGGTAAGAGCTCGGCAGCTGGGAGATGCCCTTCTCCAATAGCCCGGCCCCTCCTTCCTCTCTGACCAGTTGTATCCTCCTGGGTAGACATATCCAGGCCTCCCCCAATCCTTAAGAAGCTACAGAATTCCTCCATTTGAAGAATAACGTGTTTTTACCTATTTTCTTCCCGAATACTTGAAAGTTCTTGGAAAGTCAAAACAACGGCTGGAATGCGAGCCATGCTATTTTAGACACTAAACTGAAACGTACTCTTCCAAGAGAAGCAGCCACTTATTTGAATCTCAGACTCCTGAGGAAACCCACTTGCAACCTCAGGCATCCCACATGTCCTCTCTGCGGGTCCAGCCCTCAGGATGCTGGGCGGATGGGGGCCAGCCCTGGAGATCTGGTTTTGTTCTGAGGGTAAAATGACAATTCAGCCCGTTCCCGGCCCTCACCTCCCAGCGAATTTTGCTTTCCTTTCTCTGTGGAAGACCACGTCAGCCGCTGCAGAAATACAGATGTAAATTAGGCACTCAAGAGAAAATCTGGCTACTTAGACAGGGTCAGAAGAAGGAAATGTAAATGAGGGAAGCTGGGAAGGAGAAGTCTCAGCACAGGGGGGAGTTGCTGCTGCTCATTCCAGCCTCTAGGTAGGAGGGTCTTTCAAGAAAAGTCAGGAATATGGATTTTTATAAGAAATCTCCTAACTTTTTTCTTTTCTTTTTTTACATTGGCAGTTAATTTTAAAATTTTAAAGGCTGAAGGAGATCAATTGAAAGCCCTCTTCAGGTTGAATTCAGCCTGCTGGAGCTGAGTTTACAACCTCTGGTCTTCTTCGTACACTTTATATTTGGTTTCACCTTTAATCCTCCCAAACATTCCATGACATCTGTTCTCTTATTAGTCCCATTTCAGACAGGAAACTGAGGCTCAAAACCACTTGCCCCGAGCCTCACAGCTGGGAACGGGTGGATCAGGATTCAAACTTAGTTCTGTCTGATTCCTCAGCCTGGGTCACTTTAGTGAGCGTCCGCTGATGGCTGGGGCTGTGGCAGGGCCTGCCGTGGGGTCCCGGGTCCGGACAGTGCACAGCTCCTCAGAGAAGCTCAGCTCATTTCCCCGCGAGCAGCCAGCCTGGAGGTTCCTTTGTGCGAGCTCAGCATCTGGTTGTCAAACGCAGGCTGGCTTGGCTCCACCATCTGGCCCCGCCTGGGAAACGGGTCCTAGAAACATCACATCCACAGCCGGTGGGGTAGGCAGGTCCCCAGAGAAGCTTCCAGGGTCTGAAACTGGTGGACATCAACCTGGCGCTCCAGGGGGAAAAGGGGGTGGGACGGACCCCTGCTCTCCCCGTTCCCACTCCTTCTCACCTGCCTTCTTTCATCCTTGTAGTCTGTCTGTCTTTCCTGACTCCTCTTTCCTTCCTTTGTCTTTCTCCTCTCCCTGTCTCTTCCATCTCTCTGCTTTCTCCCTCTCCCTCATTCATTTCCTAATGGCCTCTTTCTCTTTCTCTCTGTCTTGCCTCTCTTCTTTCCCTTTCGCTACCTCTCTTTTCTCCCTCTCTTGGTTTTCCTCTCCTTTTTCTCCTTTTCTTCTCTCTTCTTTGCTCCTCCTGTCAGAATAATATGCATAAATCCTTTACTCATGACTTCTTCCCAAAGACCTCAAACAAAAAACAAATAAGAGAATGCCACCAGCACCAAACATTTTTTCCCAAAGATCTCTTTCTTTTAGGAAGGGGATATGCAGAGTTCTAAAAGAGCCTCTCTCTCTCTCTGACATATTCATTACTTGGCATCCTGTGGCAAGTTAAGTATTTTTCCAAACACATCTAAGCTGGTGTGTAGAAGGCTAACGAGTACAGCTAAAAGAAGCTTTCGTCTCCAAGTCACTGAAATGTTCTGTTGTTTGTTATCCACCATAACGTATTTCTCCCCAGCCCTCTTCCCCTATACACATGCACACACACACATACATTCATACGCACATTTCCTCATTGCCATTTCTCTGGAGAATAAAAGACATTCTGTTCCTCAAAGCTCTGTTAAGATTAGCCTACCAGGTCCTCAGGAAAAGGGGAGCTGGTGTTTGCTAAGTGCCTCCTGCATTCTGAGTGACTTCCCCACTTTGTCCCTGGGCCTCCCAACAGCCCCATGAGGAAGATATTTATACAGATAAAGAGCCTGTAGCTCAGAGAGGTGAAGTGACTCACCCAAGGTCACAGTGTAAGCCCAGGGTTGACACCCAAAGCACCAAACCCACCAAGAAGGCAGTCCAGGGAAATCCGTGAGTAATTTCCAAGCCCCAGAAACGAGCTTTCAAAGATTCCCTTTGACAAGTGCACACAGCCCTGCTCCCCAAAGTATTTTTTCACCTCTTGCTAATAGTGGCAAGAACAGGAATTTTATCCAAGCCAAGTTGTGGGGGTTGAATTATGTCCCTACAAGAGGTATGCTCAGGTCCCAACCCCTGGTCTGGTGGATATGAACCCATTTGTAAAGGGGATCTTTGAAGGTGTTATTAAGGTGTGCCCAAATCGAATGAGGATGGGCCTTAACCCAATACAGCTGAAGTTCTTAAAAGCAAAAGAAAATGGGTCCAGAGGGAGAAGCCACGGGGAGCAGATAGAAGCTGGAAGTCAATGGAACCCAGAATAGAGAGGAGATGCCACCATGTGCTTTGCCATATGATGGAAAAGCCAAGGACCAAGGATCATCAGCAGCCAGTCCTGGAACGCCACAGTCTTCAGGGGGAAAGCATCAGCTTGCTTTGATTTTGGATTTCTCCTAACCTCAAAACTGTGAGCCAATAAATTCCCATTTATGGTGTTGATTTTAGCAGCCCGCAAACTGAAATATCATGTTTACCTCACACTCATTGTTTCACTTATCCTTACACAGCCTTTGAGATTGGGAGGATGGGCTGGTTACTGTCTCCATTTTGCAGACAGGTAAACTGAGTCTTTGACTGGTAAAGTGACTTTTCCAAGGTCACCAGTGGGTTAGTGGAAGGGAAGGGACTAGAACCTTCTCTCCTGGCCCATGCTATGGGTATGGGTATCAAGATTCCAGACAGTAGATGTTTTCTGGAGTGATACTTTTTGGATGAGTTTTTTTTTTAATTCCAATCTTCTTTTTTCAGGTGCCTACATCATTCATTTGACCTCTTTGGTCTCCATTTCCACATCCATCAAATAGAGATGATAATTTATCTAAGAATTAGCACCTGAAGAGGAAAGAAGCTAGATTTTATATGATTCTGAAAATCAGAAGCAGTAGTCATTTCAGGGACCCTGTAGGAGACATTCTCAGTCTGTAATGAGCTGCTGGCCTCTCCTTTCAGGCATATGGAAGGCCTCCTGTTGGCTGTGCATGGCCCTGGGATGAGCTTTGGTCAATGGGCATGAGCAGATATTACAGATGTCACTTCAGGACCAAAACATTCAACTGCTGTTGCAACAGCCCCCTCCTTCTCTCTCTCTTCCTCTTCTGCGTTGATCAGGAGGCTCAGTGTTTCAGATGATACAGCCTGAGGAGGGTGGAGCGGCCCTCAGCCGGGATTGTGGAGCTGCTCCATAGAGAACACCTGTCCTAGGGATCAGATTTGGGGTTTATCTGTTACTGTAACATATCCTAACTTATATTTCTTACAGTCATTATCACATCGTGTGCACGTTAAAGAAAAGTCTCAGAGAACCCCTCAAGTTAGGCCATGTAGAAGCAGCTCCCAGATTACCCATGAGGAGGGGTCACAGCAGTCCCCCTGCTTAATGGCCTTCTAGAAAACCCCCATCAGTCCCCTTTTTCCTGATCTCCCCTCCTCTGCAAAGCCCAGGGTGGCCTTCTCCTCGGTTTCCTCTAACTCCTCCTCACAGGAGAGAGACCCCTGTGGAGATTTCATGCTCAATCCCTTGTCTCTTCACTCATCCCCTGCATCACTCCCTGTCCCTCCTTGGGTCTCCCAACTTCCCACCTGAACCATTGCCTCCTTGGCCCCTGTGCCTCAAGTCCCCCTTTCCTGCCCATCTTCTATGCTGCCTGTTGGTAATGTACCTAAAACACTTGGGTAATTAGGCCACTTACTGCCTAGAGCTCCGAATGGCTCCCTTTTGTCTTCAAGAAAAATGCCAGGTTCCTTAACCAGGTTCTTCTGGGGCTGACTCCTTCAGAACCCAGTCACAATGTTCCCTCCTCCCTGACTCTCTTTCCATGGGCTGATAATTCTGTGGTTCACACATCTGTGTCTCCCTCTAGACCATGAGCTACCCCAAGGGCAAAGCTAGTGTCCAGGCCAAGACTCACAGAATAAGCATTAAAGAAACGTTTGTTGAATGGATGAATAACTGAATGACCTAGGTTGAGTTCTGGTTCTGCCACCAACTCACTGTATGACCTTAGGCAATTCTTTTTCTCTCTCTGAGACTCAGTTTCCTTATCTTTAAAATACACTTAATAAAACTTCCCTTGCCTTTTTATAGTGTCCATACTTTTTAAACTCCAGGTCCTTTCAGAGGACAGAATATCTGAAATTAAGGGATATAGGCACAGTATGCCACATCCAAGCATTTCATGGGAAAGCAATGAGATTCTTCTAGTTTGCTAGCTGCTGGAATGCAATATGCCAGAAACAGGATGGCTTTTAAAAAGGGGAATTTAAAAAGTTGCTAGTTTACAGTTCTAAGGCCAAGAAAATGTCCCAATGAAAGCAAGTCTATAGAAATGTCCAATCAAAGGCATCCAGGGAAAGATACCTTGGTTCAAGAAGGCCTATGAAGTTCAGAGTTTCTCTCTCAAGTGAGAAGGCACATGACAAACACAGTCAGGGCTTTTCTCTCAGCTGGAAGGGCACATGGTGAACACGACATCATCTGCTAGCTTTCTCTCCTGGCTTCCGGTTTCATGAAGCTCCCCGGGAGGCGTTTTCCTTCTTTATTTCCAAAGGTCGCTGACTCGTGGACTCTCTGCTTCATGGTGCTGCAGCATTCTCTGCTGTCTCTGAAACGCTTTCATTCTCCAAAATGTTTCCTGTTTTATAGGACTCCAGAAACTTATCAAGACCCACCCAAACGGGTGGAGACATGTTGTCACCTAATCTAGCTTAACAACCACACTTGATTAAATCACATCTCCAGGGAGATGATCTGATTACAGTTGCAAACATACAGTATTGAATAGGGATTATTCTGCCTTTATGAAATGGGATTTAGATAAAAACATGGCTTTTCTAGGGGGCATACATCCTTTCAAACCAGCAAAGAAATAATAGATGCAAAAATGTATTGTAGCATGTACAAGTTAAGGGATTGTTTTCCCGCCCAGTTCTTGTCTTTGAAACTTCTGGAAGAGAAAAGGCAGTGCATGTTCTTACCAGACCCTCCTAGTCTACCATAGATGTTACAAATCAATCACTGCCCTCCCAACAGTCACCTCTAATTGACTGATATTGAATTGAGAGATACAACCTCTTTGTCATCCAGGCCACAGAAGGAGGAACAAACTTCCCAGTCACCACTGCCCATGTTGAGTGCCTCCTTGATGCCTGGAGGTAAAAACTCCAGCTTCTGCTGATTGAACACCACCTACAAGTCTAGTCCTTTTTGTGCTTTATCTCATCCATTCCTCATGATAACCCTGCAAATCAGAGATTACCATTTCCATTTCTCAGGCAAGTCTCTGAGATGGCCAGCCTGCTTAATTGAGTTCACTCAGCCCACAGCTGGATGCATCCCTGCTTGAACCCAGATTTGTCTGTTTCCAAAGTGTACACTCATGCTACCGGTCCATACTGCCTCTTCAAACCAGAAATCCAGCAGGTCAAACGAGGCTCAGACACATGACCGGGGACATCAAGAAGGCTCTGGGGAGAATTAGAATACAGCCACCACCTTTCCAGTAGAGATTTTTCACTCCTGTTGGATGCAGAGGGCTTGCCAGGACTGGAGACCATCTCCTGGGAAAGGCGACACACACTTTTTGAATATTGAACACATGCCCACATGCCTGGTGACAGACAAGCCTTTTACACATCTCAGAAATAAACCTCACAGGGTCATTTCCATGTTGGCCCAAGCTCTGGGCACAGCCCCAGGAGGCCCTGGCTTTGCAAATTCTCACATCAGCCTAATAGGAGAACAATTATCAGAGTCAGGATGCAAATTTAACTCCAGAAACTTCTTTGGGAACTCAGAGGGCTTGTGACTTCTGGCCTCATGTTAAAAAGGAGCAGATTGTTGACACGAGCTTCGAGCAGCTCTTACAGTGTACACTGAATGGTGGCCTCATTAGGTCATGGCTGACGTCCACAAGTGGCTCGAAAATCCAGCAGCTTGGTCATCTGCCGACCTAACTATGATTAACCTAAGAATTTGTTTATTTAACACTCTCAATTACAGGCGCATTTAAATAGCATTAAAAATAAAAGGTTGGCCTCAAGAGCAGGAGAAGAAATAAAAGGGCGCTCTTTCGGCCAGGCTCTACAGGACACTACTTGAGTGCAAACATAGCCACTGACAGGGAAAACAGCCACGCTGAAAGGCATAAAATTGAGGGAAAAAACCTCAATTGAGAAAATGCTAACACATCAAAACTGACCACACACCGATATGTTTGGTAGTGAGGCCAGGTGATCAGAGTTTGGATTCCATCGTTGCCATTACACTCTGAGGCTCGTTCAAGTCACCTAACTGCTGGAAACCTCAGCTTGGAGGATCAGTGGGCAGAAGGGAGGCTGACTACTACAATGGCTAACACATCTTGAGAATTTACGTCCCAGGAATTGTTCTAAGAGCTTTATTTATCATCACCCATTTAATTCTCACACTAACGCTATAACGTAAGAGCGATTGTCACCCTCTGTTTTCTAGATAAGGAAACTGAGGCACGGCGGGGTTATGTGACAAGCTCCGGGCAGCAGACAGTGAAATGTACAACTGGAGTTTGAACCCAGAGCCCTGGCTCCCAGGTCTAGTTGGATAACTGTGACACTACCCAGCCTTGGAAAGATCCCACACGATGGGGAGCCCTCAAAACACGAAGTGGCATCCAAGTTTATTTTCTCTGTCTAACAAGTGTGGCTCTCTAATGAATTATGCACATTTTTAATATAAATAGCTATTTGATATAAATAGGTTTTTTGACTTTTCCCCCTCCAGCCCTCTCCCCCAAATAGCAGTCAATGCTTGAGAAAAAAAAATAGCTGGGCTCGTTCATGGTGACAGGGTCAGGGCTCCTTTGGAGAACTCTCGTCGGTGCTGTCTCCATCCCGGGCTGACATATCACGGCATTTATTTTAAGCCGAAACATTCTTATATTTAAAGCTTGTCATCAGGCTGAAGTTTGTTTATGGCATTCCTTAATTATGATGAATATATTTTAAATAGAAAAAGATCTGAAATGTAGGGCAGCTGCAAAAAATATGGTGTCAATCACTGAGAATCAGCCCACATCTGGAGTTAGAATTTGGGTGGGAATGACTTATTTTGCATTTGTATGACCAGATGCGTCCAGATTAGATGTACCTTATAAACTTCACCCAGACAACTGTCAGGGCTAATCAGCCTTAATTGAAGGTGACATTTTCTGCACCAGCCCGCCCTGAGCTCAGGCCAAAAAACCTGCCCACCCTGCCACCCCCTCACCCAGTCTCATGGGCCCTGTGTGAGCTCTGCTAGCCGTGCGCACAGAATCTGTCAAACATAGGCCAAATTAAATACTGGACTTCATTCCACAATGACTTACTATTAGAGCAGAATTAGTCGGGGAGGGGGCGGGTGGGGGAGCTCTGATCCCTTCTCACTCACCCCGACCCTATCACTTGGAGACACAATCATCGGGGAGAAGGGAGCTGGGGTCTGCCCATGCCATGCACCCTGGCTTTGAACTCTAACTGTATGTCAGGGGCTGCATCCAGGGCTTTACATATGCCCCCTGTCCTTTCAGTCTTCCCAACAACCCATTTCGCAGGTTAGGAAACTGAGGTTCAGAGAGATGCAGGGTCTGGTATGAGTTCGCAGGGCTAGTAAAGCTTGAATAATCTCATTAGCTGGCTCCATTTGATTAGGGGCACTTCTCCAGCTTCCTTGGAGACATTTGGACCCCTGGCAGGATGTCTGTGGTTGCAATGGCAGGAGGCATCAGTGCCAAGGGCCCAGAAATGCTAACCTCCCTGCAGTGCAAGGGATAGAGCCTTGGAAGGGAGTGCTGTACCCTCAGTGTGCCAACGGCACCTATCATTTGCCGACCCTTGATGTGACCCCATACAGGCTGGCACCCAGAATTAGAATATATATGGTTTGGTATACAAATCAATAGGCTTTAGGACTTTCTCATTCTAGATTTCCAAGACATCTCAGATTGATGCATGACAAATGCTCAAGTGCCAAAGATCACAATGGAGAAAAGGAAAGAGCACTGGAGGGGCAAGGGGAGGAGGATTTCATCTGTTGGTAGGAAATAGTCAATAGATATCAGTCCTTGCCATTATTATCAAGATTGTCATTATTACCTCTAAGATATAGGATCTGCTACAGGGACAATGTAGGGTTCTGTTATGGATATGCAGAGAAGAAAATCTTCATGATGCGAGATTTCCACCACCCAAGCCAGAACCACGGCAGTCTCACACAACAATAACCAACCATAAGAAGAACAATGATATATCTCTGGTGTCTATGCCTCAAGCTTGACACACATCATCTCTAAACTCTATAGCAGTTTTGTGAGATGACAATCCTGTAAGAGCTATGACTCTCATTCTCTTACCAAAGAAGAAACTGAGGCTCAGAGAGGTTACAACAGCTCAAAGCTACGCAGCCAGCGGGAGGCAGAGCCAAGTTTTGAGTCTGATTCTGTGAACTCGACTCCCTTACTGAACCCCGAACTCAAAGGAAATCATAGCTATTTTGGGTGACAAACCAAAGTGGTTGGTTTTTCCTAAGATCACCTTCTGCACTGGTTTGAACCAAAATCCAAAATGAATGTTTACTTAACTATTAAACCTGGGAAGGACTGGAGCGCCAAAATATTGGCAAGAGCAAGCATGAATGGAAGTCTCTCTCCACCGCTTCGTCTGGTTTTAACGAGTACCATCATTTGTATCTAGTGTGGGCTAACAAAGAGACTTCCAGAATTCAGAGGTCTAGGATTAGAGGACGTTGCTGATCTGGTTACAACAAATTCTATTAAGTAAGAAATTCTGTCTGACAGAGGTTTTCATCAAGTCCCTTTCCCCAGTGGAGATGCTGTCATGAAAGAGAATGCTGGTTTGGGGGTTGTCTTTTGTGAAACAGAAATTCAACTAACCAACAGTTTACAAAAGGCTTTCACACAGAGGTTGCAAATTCAGATGCCTACAGGGGCCTGCCAGGTGAGGGAATGAAGGAAGCAGGCAGTGTGGAGTGTAATAAGAAGGGGTAAGGACTGTGGCAAAGTGAAGGGCCCGTGCCAATGCTGGCTGCTACTCTGTTCCAGGCAAATGAGGCATGGTAAGAAAAGGGTGGTAGGTTTTTTGAGTTTTCAAGAGACCTGAGAGTTCTGTGTAGTCTCCTGATATTTGAAGGTTGGTAACAAATTTAAATTTAAAAAAAATTGTGTGGCGGTGAACTAACAATGACTGTATCCTGAAGTGGCCTGTGGGCTGTTGGTTTATGACTCCTGACACCCCACACCTCCTTTGTCCCTACAATAGCCCCGGGGAGTGGGTGACTCGATAAGCCTCATGTAACAGTGGAAGAAACAGGTTCAGAGAGGTCAATATCTTACCCAAAGCCACACAGCAGGCTCTCCCATGTAATGTGGAAGCCTGGTGTGGAGACCAAAAGCCTCACTTTGAAATATCAAAAGACTTTGATGAATGTAGCGAAAACATGTGTTGGTATTTGTTCTTCAAAGAGCAGTCCCACTCCCCACTTTAAGTGTGGAACCTATCACACATCATCCCATTCTCTTCTTACAACAATCCTTGTGTGACAATGCTGGAGAGGAAAGAAAGTGGAGGCCCAAAGAGGCACGGTGAATTGTCCAGCGTCACTCAGCCAGTAAGAAAAAGAGCTGGGATTCAAATCATGGCTGGTATGTTCTTTCTACCGCCAGTCTGTGTTAAAAAATGACTCTAGGGTGATTTCCTGAGTGATCGGATTGGGAAGGCCCTGGGCTAATGGCTTCTGAAGTATCAATTCATCCATATCCACAATAAGTCAGCGGAGTAAGTAATGCCAGTGAGATGAATGTTGCTCTTGAATTCCAATAGTTACGGGTTTTAAAAATGGCGCTAGAAAACATACAGTTCTCTCATCAAACCTGTTTTGTTATAAGTATATTTATTAAGCCATATTTATGGTTGGCAAACTATGGCCTATGGGCCCATATCTTGTTTGTTTGTTTTTTTGGCATGGGCAGGCACCGGGAATCGAACCTGGTATCTTCTGCATGGCGGGTGAGAACGCTGCCTGCTGAGCCACCATGGCGCGCCCACACATCTTATATTTTAAAACAAAGTTTTCTTGGAAGACAGCCACACCCATTCCTTTACATATTGTCTGTGGCAGTTTTCCCTGCTACTTTGGTGGAGTAGAATAGCTGGGGCAGAGACTGCTGCCGTGCAAAGCTAAAAATATCTACTATCTGGTCCTGCACAGAAAAAGTATGACAATCCAGGTTTTAAAGAGGGCTAAATTAAAAAGGGAATAGGTTTGAGGAAAAACATTACATTAGAGCACAGGTAGTGGTTCATGAGCATGGCAGGACTCTGGATGCTGGTCAGGAGGCGCAAGGGACGTGGGGCAAGTGAGTCCTTAAAGGTGGCTTTGCACCCACAGACTCCACAGGCGAGTCTCAGGGCTTTGCAGGCGGGGCATATTCCTCATCAGAGATTCCAAAAGAGCCCAAGTAGCCGAGAGGGGTGTGCTCACAACTAGACCTATTGTGTGCCAGCACCGTGCGGGGGCTTTGACAACCTCCCTCTTGACCATCACAACAACCCCTGTAAGGCAACAGAAAAAGGAGGCAGAGAGAAGTGATACACGACTTGCTCAGGGTCACACACCAGCCCGGCTCCGCCTGGAGCTAGGGTCTGCCGCCCTGTAGCTGAGCCCACCCTGCTCCAGCCCACCTCCTCCCAGCAGCAGTGGGCCGCACCCGTGCTTCCAAGAAGTGGAAGGCCTCTCTGTCTTTTGGTGCATTTTCAACCTCACGGTGCAGGGGCCCCCTGCAGCGCAGTCACCTGAATTCTGGGAGGCAAGACGTGCTGACCCCACAGTCCTGGTCTTAAAGGCATATTTGGCAATTGACTCTTGGTAAAGCAAATCCTATAGAACATAATCTGGAGGAGCTGGGATCTGCTTTTTGTCAGTCAAACACCTTTTGGGGAGAAGTGCTTTATTACCCCGTCTCCATTTCTTTGTTTCTTACATTTGAATCTATGCTTAAAATCAGGAGTCCCGATCCTCTCCATAACAGTGGCACCCCAATAACCAGCAGCCCTCTGAGATAGTGAGTTCCCAGGAGAGTGGAGCCCCTAGAGCAGATGGCTGGATGATGGCCCTATCGCCTGAAAGCAATGATGGTGTGAAATGATGGTGTCCTCTGTGCATTTCCACAGGAAAACATCCTCCTGGAACCCCAGAGGGAAAAGCTGAAACACTACAGCATTGCTACAGACAATCAGGGGGTTCCCAGGGAGGAACACCACCTGTCCAGATTAGACTACTTAGTGGAGGGAAGCACTTGAGAAAGCTGAAGTCATTTGCTCACATCAAATGTCGTCAGCCCAAAGAACAGTATTTGAACAGCCTGAAAGTTTTACCATTAAAAATTGCATATCAGACTATACGGGCCTGATAACAACAAAGCTCTCCTCTGTGTTTCTTCCTGTAGAAACATCAGAGGAGCTATATTTGTTGCAGACAGGGTAAGAATGGGTTTTTCTCTTCCCCTTTCCTGCTGCTCCCTGCACTCCTACTGATTGGATGAGATAAGTCTGTGGCTAGAACCTGCTGAAAGTGGGGTGGTGACGGGCACAGCAAGGGTAGGGCAGAGCCAGGTGAGCTGAGAAGCGAGCCTCACTACCACCTGCAATGCATTTTCTTTCCTTTCCTTTTTTGTATGCTGTATGGTGGGGGTCACATTTCATTCTTTTTCAATGTGAGTATCCCGTTATTGCGGCACCATTTGTTGAATTTTTGTTTGTTCAGTTTTTGTTTGCTTGTTTGTTTGTTGTTGTTGTTTGGGGAAGTGCATGGACCAGGAATCGAACCTCGGTCTCCAGCATGGCAAGCGAGAATTCTACCACTGAACTGCCCTTGCACCCCTGCAATGCATTTTTACAAAGTTCTCCCACTTACGCCTAAACCAGGGTCCCTGAGAGCTGCCTATAATGTTGGGGGAGGCAGTGCAGAAAGACCCACGGTAGAAGTTGGGGTGCTGCACATTGGGCAAGTGACCGGTCCTTTGTGAGCCTGAAGGTCCTTGCCTATGAGATGGAGATGATAGCAATGCCTGTGCTGCACATTCAGTAATCACTTAGTTCTGTTTCTCAGTTTTTGCATGGACACGCAAGACCTCCTCTGTTCTCTCCCCCCTCCCCAACCAACCACTGTCTACCACCATTTTGAATTTCTGGTTTATCACAGAAGCTTGGTTGCTCACGCTGGGACATTTCCATCCTCGATCAGGGTCCCCAGCTTCTCATCTCTTCTTATCTCCTTGGTAGAGAAGCTGGGCAGCCCATGCCTCTAGGGGTCCCTCATCCTTATCCAATCTCCAAGCCTCAGTTTGCCCACCTGCAAAATAGGGATGTCGATCATCATTACTAGCTTTCTGAGCTGTATGAAGATGAGCTGAGAGATGAGATGGGGTGGCGGCTAAAATGCTTTTGTTAACAGAATCAAGTAACAGAAATCCAACTCAAACTTAGGGGTGGCTTTCCATTTCTTTCAATGTATGATATCCTGTAAGAAGAAATCCAGGGGTGGGGTGATTTCGGGGTGGGTTGGATCCGAATGGTTCAACGTTGTCTTCAGAGACATAGATTCTTCCATCTCTCTGCTCTGCCGTCTTCACTGATGGCTTCATCCCTGGGATGCAGACAAGATGGCAGAAGTTCCAGGTATCATGTCCTAACCCTTCCTGTGGTTCACTTTTAGAAGCTAGAGAACAGGTCTAGTAGTAGACGTGCTCATACATCTCCAGGGCTGGAACTGCACTGTCTGCCCATTCCTGACCTGTTCAATATCAAGGTACCTGGGGCCAGCCTGGAATTGGAGTGGAGTCAACCTCCCCTGAGATGTGAGCCTCATGGGAGGGGCAATAACTGATCCAAATTAGGGTTCTCTTGAAAAGAAGAAAGTGGATATCCCCATTTAGGTTCTTCCAGAAGCAGAACTCCAGACAAGGATTCAAGTACAAATATTAGGAAGCTGGTGCCAGGACATACCAGCAGGAGAATGGAGAAGTAAGATGCAGGATGGCATTTTCTCAGGCCAGGTGCCGCAGTGGGTAACGGGAGCATATTCCACTGAGAACCCGGGGACAGTGCAGAACACAATTCCAAGGTGCCCTGATGGAGGCCAAGGAAGCTGAGGCATTTCTCCACTGATACCTGCTCATCACTGGAGAGGGCAGCTTCTGATGCCATAGCCCTCAGTGCAGGCCTAGCAAATTGCAGGCAAAGAACTGCAGGTGTTTGCAGGTGGCGGTGAGTCCGGCTGGGCTGTGGGAGGTGCACTGGCTAGTGTCTGAAACAAAGGGATGGAGGCTGGGTTGGCAGTCAGCAGCGAGAGCTCTGTCAGCTATAACAAAGAAAAGCGTTATCTTCTCGGCTTGAGCAAGAGTAGGCGTCCTTCTTGAAACAAGCAACAAGTTGTCCAGCCTCGGGTTCATCACTTGGAAAAGATAATTTTTCCATGAATCCTCAAAGGCCCAAGGGCTTACCTCATCATGTGGGAACTAACAAGGTCTTTCCAGATCTTTCCTCTCTGTTCCTGAGTCTTCTCTCCTGGGGGTTCCCTTGAAAGTGTTGGGATTCTAAGACAAAGAAAAACATCATCATCATCATCATCACCACAAAACTGACCACTTTTTGGACCTACAAAGGTCCGGCAACTGTGTTCCTGCTTGTGTTATCTTCTTTAGCCTTCACAGCTACCCTGTGAGGGGGGCTTTGTTTTCACCTTTATTTTATAGATGAGTAAACTGAAGCACAGAGAACTGGATGATCTCACTAAGATAAAAAAAAGTGATGGCTGCGCTTGAATTCAAACCTGAGTCTGGAGATGCTATTCCTGCTTAGTGGACCAGTGGGATCCTAAAAAGTACTCAGGAGAAAGTACTGTTCCACTAAAAAGTTTTCTTTAACAGGAGAGGCCGTCTCTAGGGGCTGGAGAGGACAACCAAGCACCTCCTATGTGCCGGAGTGCCGTGGTAGGCTCCTTCTGGGTTGTTTGCAGCTGTATTTACTGAACCTAGAACAGTGCCTGGCGCACAGTAGGTTCGATAAAAATTTTTTGAGTAAAGGAATGAGCTTATTTTCCCTCTCCATATGGGTTATGGGGTCCCCCCCCGCCCCCGCCATTTGATGGATAGGCATACTAAGGCAGAGAAGGGTTCAAAATCAAGAACATTCTGGAAGAGCTGGGATTCAAACCAACGTCTCTCTAACCCCCAAGTCCTTTTCCACCCACTCTGGGTCTGCGGTGAGGCACTGGCTGCCGAGGCCAGGACCACAGGGGTTGACCGGCCTTCCTGCAGTGAGTAGAACTGAGCCCTGGCTGGACACCACCCAGCCACTGCTCCCTGCGGAACACGTAGGGCGGTGACGAGAGAGCTTGGCTCCGCGCTGACCAGTAGCAACACAGTGCAAGCCACAAATGCAAGCCACATATGTAATTTCAAATTTTCTAGCAGCCACATTTAAAAGTAAGAAGAAACATGGGAAATTAATTTTATTACTAGATTTGACTTACCCAAACACACATCCAAATATTATCATTTCAATGTGTAATCAATATAAGACACGGCAACTGAGAGATTTTTCTCCTTTTCTTGTTTGTTCTAAGGCTTTGAAATACAGCATATATTTTATACTTAAAGCACATTGCAATTAAGAGTAGCCACATTTCACTTGGCTGTGGCTACCCTACTGAACTGGGCAAACTTGGATGATTCAGAGAAAACCTTTGCTCTCCCCACTTCCTCTCCCTCACCTCCTGCATGCATGCAAGCAGCACATGCATTTAAGAAAATCAAGGCAACTGAAATGCATGTTTTCCATAGGTAACACCCAGTGTTTACTGAAGCAAGGAAACAGACCCCTTATAAAGGTAATGAAGTGTAGCTGGATACCTTTTGGGTCCTCTGACTTGACAACTTGAATTCTAGAATTTAATCCCAAGGAAATATCTGGGAAAGTAGGCAAAGATTTAGGTACAAGGATGTTCGTTCAAAGGTTTGTAATAGTTTCCTATGGCTGCCGCAGATTATCGCTAACAATGGTTTAAACAACATGAATCTGTTATCTCACAATTCCGAAGGCCAGACGTCTAAAGCGGATCTCACTGGGCTAAAATACAGATGTCAGCAGGGCTACCTATGTTCCTTCTCGAGGCTGGCGAGGAGACCCTGCTGCCTTGCCTTTCCCAGCTTCTGGAATCCACCCACATTCTTTGGCTCAAGGCCCCCTTTTAGCTGGCATTTGTATCACTCTGGCCTCGGCATCCATCGCCACATCTTCTAGAACTTCCCTGCCTCCCTCTTTCCCTTACATCCGATGTGGTTATATTGGGATACAGCCAGGATAAACTCCCACCTCAAGTTCCTTAACTTCTTCACATCTGCAAAGTCCCCTTTGCCAACTAAGGCAACATGTAAACAGGTTCTGGGGATTAAGATGTGGACATTGTCAGGGACCATCATTCTGGGTCGTTCTTAGAAGAAAAAGAAACAGAAATAATCTTCAGGACCTAGGGCTTGGGGAACAGTTCCTAGACATGACACCAAAAGCAGGATCCATAAAAGAAAAAACTCAGTTAATTAGACTTCATGAAAATGTTAAAACATTTGCTCTGAGAAAGGTCCATTAAGAGGGCGAAAAGAAAAGTTACAGAGGAGGAGAAAACATGTGTACCCCACATATCTGACAAAGGGCTCATAGCCAGAATAAATATTTTTTAAAACTCTCAAAATTCAACAATCAGAAAACAAACAATCTAAGGGGCAAAAGACATTGAGTTGTAAGGACCTGTATGTAGCTATTCGGGTACAAAGAGGACAAGTGACCCGAGAGATGTATGAAAGAGAAGTTGATTCGTTCTCATGGGTCCTAGAAAGGAGAGGGGCGGCAGGCTTTGCCATGTCACACAGGGAAGCACGGCAGAAGCGTGGGCTCCACCAAGCAAAGGTGAAGGAGACCTGGGGACAGTGGGCATGGGGGGCAGTGGGCTGTCCTTCACAATATTACATGGGAGCAGTAGTGGTTGTTCAAGCAAGATCCAGGTTGGGGGACTTCATATTTGACTTTTGGGGAGTGTGAACCCAGCTAGGACATGGGAAGGAGAGGGAAAAGCTGTTTATCTTGTCCAAGCAGGTGTCAGGGTGGTCACTGAGGGACCCGATGACAGGGTCTCAGGTGCCGAAGCCTCGTGACGGGACAAAGGGCCCTTAGTGCTAAGGACAGGGTTGGAGAGCTGAGGCAGCATGACTCATGTGAAAAGCCCCTATTTCATTCAATTCACTACAGACCCGAAGAAACATTTCATATACAGATACCAAATAAAGCATAGGAAAAGGGGTCCAGAATCATTAGTTATCAGGGAAATGCACATTAAGACCCCAAGGAGATACCATTACACACCTATGAGAACAGCTAAAATTAAATATATTGATAATACCAAGGGCTGGTGAGATGTGGAGGATACATTGCTGATAGGAAAGTAAAACGGTACGGCCACTCCAGAAAAGAGTTTGGCACTCTCTTAAAAAGCCAAATATACATCCACCAAATAACCCAGCAATTTTACTCTGGGCATTTATCCCAGAGGAATGAAAACTTATGTTCACATGAAAACCTCTAAAAGAATGCTCACAGTAGTCGTATCTGTAATAACCCAAAACTAGACACAACCCGAACGTCCTAAACTAAGCAGTTGGTTAAGAGGTGTGGTCTGTCCATACCACACAACCCCACCCAGCAATCAAAAGGAACGAGCCACTGGTCCCTGCAAAAACATGGTGGATCTTTAGAGCATTAGGCTGAGTGGGGTGGGGGGAAAGCCAATCTCTAAAGGTCACATATTTTATAATTCCATTTATATAGCATTCTCAAAAGGACAAAATAATAGAGATGGAATACAGATTAGTGGTGGCAGGAGGAGGGGAGACAGTGGGAGGGGAAGGGGGGGAACAATAAACGGGAGCAGAGGAAGAGCTCCGTGGCATGGAGCAGTTCTGTGTGTTGATGGTGATGGTTATTGCACACAAATTTACTCATGAGATAAAATGACATGGAATATTCACACATTTTGTGCCAATGTCAATATCCTGCTTGTGATATTGTGCTATACTTAGGTAAGATGTAAGCACCAGGGAAAGCCAGGTAAAGGGTACATGGGACCTGTTTGTACTAACTTTGCAACTTCTGGTGAATCGATCATTATTTAGAAATAAAAGTTTTTTAAAGAAAGAAAGAAAAGGAAACAGAAATGACTAAAATGTCCAACAATGGGGGATTAGTTCAATGAACTATAACATAATTGTATGGCAAAATGTTCCAGAGATATTTAGAAAGATCAACTAAAATCTCATAGGTGGACAAAGAAATTCAAATTAT
>PVIY010010784.1:25640-67652 GCA_004026745.1 Myrmecophaga tridactyla | reverse complement strand
TCCACAATGTTGTGCTACCATCATCACCATCCATTACCAAAACATTTCCATCATTCCAGATGGGAACCCTGTACATTTTAAGCCTTAACTTCTCTTTCTCTATCTCTACCCCATCCCCTGGTAATGTACATTCTAAATTCTGACTCTATAAATTTTCTTATTCTAATTGCTTCAGCTCAGTGAGATTATACAATATTTGTCCTTTTGTGTCTGGCTTATTTCACTTCAAGGTTCATCCATGTTGTTGCATGTATCAGGACTTCATTTCTTTTTACAGATGAATAATATTCCATCATATATATCTCTCACATTTTATTTATCCATTCATTAGTTGATGGACACTTGGGTTGCTTCCATCTTTTGGCAATTGTGAATAATGCCACTATAAACATCAGTGTGCAAATAGCTGTTCAAGTTCCTACTTTCAATTCTTTTGAGTATATACCTAGTAGTGAGAGTGCTGTGTCTTACAGTAGTTCTATACTTGCTTTCTGAGAATCGCCAAGCTGTCTTCCCCAGTGCTGCACCATTTTATATTGCCACCAGCAATGAATAGTGTTTCTATTTCTCTGCATCCTCTGCAATACTTGTTATTTTCCGTTTTTTTTAAATAGCAGCCATTCTAGTGGGCATGGAATGGTATCTCACTGCAATTTAATTTGCATTTCCCTGATGGCTCATGATGTTAAATATCTTTTCATATGCTTTCTGCCCATTTTATATCTTCTTTGGGGAGATGTTTGTTCAAGTCTTCTGTCCATTTTTTGATTGAGTTGTTTGTCTTTTTGTTGTTAAGTTGAAGGATTTCTTTATATATACTGGATATTAATCCTTTATTGGATATGTGGTTTCCAAATACTTTTTCCCATGGTGTAGGTTGTCTTTTTACTTTCAAATAAAATCCCTTGAGGAAAAAAAGTTTTTTATTTTGACGAGGTCCCATTTATCTATTTTTGCTGTTGTTGTTGCTTGTGCTTTGGTGTAACATCTAAGAATCCATCGCCTAACACAAGGTCCTGAAGATACTTCCCCATATATATTTTTGTTGTTGTTGTTGTTAACATTTTCAAACTTCATTTTCAGTACAGTCGAGGCAATATAAGGTTATATGGTAATAAATGAAGTCAAAAAGCAGATTTTTATATAATTACTTTCAAGAAAAAGTGCTCAGCTTAAATGAATACAATTGCTGTTATGTGTGTACAAGGCTATCTCAAAGTAACACTTTTAAACATATAATCCTATTCCCATTTTGAAAAATCCCATGTATACTCTTGCACACTCTTGTGGAGTCCAACTATTATATCTCCTCAGAAAATTTATTCCCTATTGGAAAATTGGGGTTCAAAGCAATCACAATTAACCAGTTAAAAACAGACTATGTCCCTCTTATTAGCAACACTAACCAACTGGAGGAAATCCAAAGTACGGGAATCTAATTGTGATTTGCAAATAAACAGTGTCTTCTTTTCGGAAAAGATGAAAGTGAATTAGACAGTAGGGGCAGCATCAAACTCTTGAGACTTAGATTAGGCTGTTTTGTTTTCTACTTTTAAGCTAAAATTAGTCTATTGTTAATGGGAATTACACTTACAATGAAAGGTAACTTTATAGGTTTATACAATTTGATAGTTCTAGTTCTTCTATTACAACTTTGATTCATTTTGAGTTGATTTTTGTAAATGATGTGAGGTAGAGGTCCTTTCCTTTTTTGGACTCATGGAGATCCAGTTTTCCCAGCACCATTTGTTGAAGAGACTATTCTTTCCCAGTGGAGTGTTCTTTGCCACCTTGTAAAAAATTAGTTGGCCATAAATGTGAGGATTGATTTCTGAGCTCTCAACTCTATTCCATTGATGTATTTGTCTGTTCTTGTGCCAGCACCATGCTGTTTTGATTACTGTGGCTTTGTAATAAGGGATGGACTTTCCCAATTTGGTTGTTCCTAGCCAAAACAGGGTCAAGAACCCATGAAGGAAGCACACAGATCAGCTCCAAAGTGTCCTGTGGAGGGTTCAGGAAGGGTGCCCAAAACTTCTCCGATGGCTCCCTGAAGCTGAGCTTTCCTAGCCTGCCCAGTAAATGCAGCCCTTCAGCTAACTTTCCCCTGCAGTTCTGAGAAATTCTGCATCTTTTCTCCACCACCTCTGCCCCCATCCAGGAGAGTTTTCCACCTTTGTCCAGTCAGGTTGGAACAACAGATGTCCTCAGAGCTGGGACCCAGTGATAAATTCACTAATCAAAAGCTGTAATCAGTGTGCATATCCCTGCTCTTGGAGAAGAAGATTTTATATCCCTTTCTGTTAGCAGCAGTTAGCCAGGGACTGGACCCTGAGGGACTGGACCCTGACACAAGAGTGGGGGATGGGTACTAATAGCCACCATGCTGAGAGAGGGCAATTTGTAGTTCTTTTCCATAATTTATCAGCCTTTTCCTTCTGCTCTTTCCTGGATGCTGTCCAGTGCTCTTCTAGTCTGTGAAGTTTGGAAATAGTTGTTTGAAAATGTTTCCTGCCTATTTAATAGTTGTTTTGGTGGAAGGACTGAGTCCTGGAATTCCCTACTCCTTGGAAGTTCCCCCTTCAGCATAGTGTTTCTTTAGTTCATCTGTGTGTAGCATGTGCCAGTACTTCATTCCTTTTTAAGTTTGACTACTATTCCATCGTATGGCTATACCACATAGTATTTGTCTAGTCATCAGCTGATGGATATTTCTTTGTTTGTTTTTCTACTTTCTGGCTATTATGAAAATGTTGCTATGAACATTCATGTATAAGTTTTTGTGGGAACAGTTCTCCTGGCTATATATCTAGGTGTAGAATTGTTGGGTTATATGGTAACTCTTTGTTTAACCTTGTGAGGAACTGCCAGACTATTCTCCACAGTGCGTGCAACATTTTGCATTCCCTCCAGCAATATATGAGGGTTCCAATGTCTTCACATCCTTGACACCACTTGAATTGCCTTTTCTCATCCCAGTGAATGAGAAACCAAATTTGCATTTCTCTAATAACTAATGATGTGAGCATGTATTCACATGCCTGTTGGCCATTTGTATAATTTGTTTAGAGAAATCTCTATTCAAATGCTTTGCTCATTTTAAAATGGAATTATTTGCCTTTTTTGTTGTTGAGTTGTAGAATTCTTTATATATTTTGGATAGAAGACCCTTATCAGATAAATTATTTGCAAACATTTTGTATCATTTTGTGAGTTAGCACTTTACTCTCTTGATAGTTTCCTTTGACACACAAAACTTTTAATTTTGATGAAGTGCAATTTTAATTGTTTTTTTTTTTTTTGGCTTGTGGTTTTTTTTTGGGGTGGGGTGGGGTGCATGGTCCAGGAATTGAACCCGGGTCTCCTGCATGGAAGTCGGGGATTCTAACCACTGAACTATCTGTGCACCCCTTGCTTGTGGTTTTGGTGCTATATTTAAGAGAGTATTGTTTAATCAAAGGTTATAAATATTTACACCTATTTTTCCTTCTAAGAATTTTCTAGTTTTAGCTCTTATATTTAGGTTTTTGTTTAATTTTGAGTTAATTTTTGGAAACGCTGTGAAGTAGGGGGTTTGCTGGGGATTGAGTCATGTCCCCCACAAAAGACATGTTTAAGTCCTAACCCCATGCCTGTGGATGTGAATCCATTTATACATAGGCCCTTTGAAGACGGAACTAGTTAAGAACTGATCTTAATGCAACATGGCTGAAGTCCTTATAAGCAGAGGAAATTGGACATGGATTAAAAGCCAGAGAAGGACACAGAGAAAAAGATTGCATGTGATGGAGGTAGAGATTAAATTACCATCAGAAATGGTATAGACTTTGGAGAAAACATGGCCTGCTAATACTTTGATGTTGGATTTCTAGCCTCCAAAAGCTGTGAAACAATAAATTCCTGTTGTTTAAGGCACCAGTTTGTGGTATTTATTATAGTAGACCTGGCAAACTGACAGTTTTAATTCATTCTTTTAGCATGTCGACATCCAGTTGTCCAGCACTATTTGTGGAAAAGACTGTTTTTCCCCCATTGAAAGAATGGTCTTGGCACCCTTGTAGAAAAACAACTGACCATAAAGATAAGTTGTTTATTCCCCCTGAACTCTCAATTCTAGTCCATTGGCTAGATCTATCTTTATGCCAGTATCTTGAGTACATTATCTTGAGTACTGGCGCTTTTTGGTGTAAGTTTTGTAATTAAGGAAAGAGTGAGCCCTCCAACTTTGTTTTTCCTTTCAAAAAACTGTTTTTGCTATTTGGATCCCCCACAATTCTCTATGAATTATAGGATTAGCTTGTTCATTTTTTTCAAAAAAGGCAGTTGAAATTTTGATAGGATTGCTTTGAATCTGTAGATCAATTTGGAGATTATTGAACAATTTGGAGGTTTTGTCATCTTAATAATATTGTCTTCCAATCCATGAACATGGGATATATTTCCATTTATTATGTTATTCCATGTGTTTTTCTTTTTTTACACTAGAAATTGTTCATTAAAACACAAAGCAATGGACCATGAAAAACATCCTGATTTTTTACTTTTTGGTGGGAGTTGAATGGGTGCATGGAAGGGATAGGAACAGATGAAGACAGCTCAAACGGAAAGACAGCTCTATCCACCCTACTACTTTCCCCAGCCAGCCACGTTTGAAGCCCTCAGGCATACCTCATTGAACTGCTGTAAATGCACATGAGGGCTACAGATACAGTTGGTTTGGTCTAGGCAGGGAGAGGATGGGAAACTAGAGCAGGAACTACTAAGAACCTGACATTTTTTTTTCCAGTACTTGGTACAGATTAGAGCAGCCAGACCCAATTTGAAGCGCCAGCTTCCTGACAAGCTAAATTAGGCCTAAAATGGTTAAAGAAGATCTCCTAAGCTTAGAATGGACAGCTGATCCTAGCTCGAAAGAACCTAGTGAAAGAAAAGATATCATTCCTTAAATCCACAGAGGGAACAAACCCAGGGTCAAATATCTTTTCATTCCCTGGATCATAGCACACCAGGGAACAAACACACGAAGAATGTCTCTTTCCTGGTTTTGCCAGAAGGTCTCTCCATATGTTCTTTTTTCTGATATAAATTTTTTTTATTAGAGAAGTTGTGAGTTTATAGAAAAATTATGCATGAAATACGGAGTTCCCATACACCACCCTATTATTAATACCTTGTGCTGTTGTGGTACATTTGTTACAACTGATGAAAGTTCATTTTTGTAATTGTGCTATTAACTATAGTTCATGACATAACCGAAGGTTCACTGTTTGTGTGCAGTTCCACAGATTTTTTATTTTATTTTATTTTATTTGGTAACATATATACAACCTAACAAGACTAAACTCTTGATGGAGTTGTGGCAAGGTTCTGGAAGCATGTAAGACTAGAAATATTGTTCAGGGCATTTTTTATATATTCGATTTCACTTGGCATTATTTTTATTATTATGACATTCTTCAGATTTCACTTAAGTGTCTAGACAGCTTTTCTTGATGCCTCAAAAAGTTTAGAGCTTCCTGGTTCCCATAGTTCTCATCACACATAAAATTATTTGTTTGACTATTGGTTTTCTATTCATATTATAAGCCCTATGAGCAAAGGGACCTGTCTTTGCTTTCTTTGCTTTAATTTCTTTTTAAAAATACTTTCAAGCTTATAGGACAGTTACATAAATAATACAAACCCATGCAGAGAACTCCTATGTTCCCCTAGCTTCCTCTCCCCGGATTCCCAGATCTACAAATTTTAACATTTTGCAACATTTTGATGCATCATTCTATCTGTCTATCTATCTATTTATCTATGCATTTATCCATCTATCCACTCATCCAACTATCTGTCTTTCCCTCCATCCATCTATCTGCCTGCTTATCTATCAGTATATTTTCTAAACACTTGAATGTAGGTTGTATACATCATGTTCCTTGAACACTTAATACTGAATTTACATTTCCCAAGAACAAGGATATTCACTTATGTAACTAACTTATGTGCAGTTACCAAATTCAAGGAATTTACCATTGATAGAAAAATGTCACATTCTATATTCAAATATTTCATATGTCTGAAAAATGTCCCTTTGAGAATTTCTCCTTCCTAGTTAGAACCCATCCAGGATCATGTATGGCCTCTGTCATTGTCTCTCTCACTGTTGTTTTCTTTATAATTGTGGAAATTGTGGAAAAATGCATACAACATAAACTTTCCCATCTCAACTTTTTCTAAGCATACCGTTCAATGGGATTAATCACATTCACAAAATTGGAGTAACTTCATCACCTAAAACTTTCCCACCTCCACCCACAAAAACCCTATGTGGATTATGCATTAACTCCTCATTCCCCCTGCCCTCCACTTCTCGGAACCTGTGCTCTAATTCCTGTCTCTATGACCTTGCATATTCTCTGATATTTTCTTTGCAGTAACTGTGAGGCTTAAATTTAATATCCTATATCCATAACGATGTCCTTTGTTTGATACCAATTTTCTTCAATGTATACATCAACTATGTCCCTATACCCCACTTCCCCCCACTTTTGTGTAGTTCTTGTCACAAATGATGTTTTTAATATTACATGTCCAAAAACTGATTTATCATGATATTTTATGCATTTGCCTTTTAGATCCTATAGGAAATAAAAAGTGGAATTACAAACCAAAAATACAATAGTAGTGGCATTTAAATTTATCCATGTCGTTATCCTCAGCAGAGACATTTATTTCTTCATGCAGTTTTGCTCGACCGCCTAGTGTTCTTTTCTTTCCAGCAGGGAAGGAAGGAAGCCAGTAAAAGCTACTTTATCAAGCAAGTTATCATTGTGGGTAAAAGGAGCATAAAATCACTGGGGAACTGTGAGTAAACACCATAGAATGTATGTTTCAGTGCTGAGGGAGCTGGGGCATTTATATATCAACTCCCATTAGTCATTAGTTGAGAACTGGATGGGAAAGAGGGCCATTAATTCCCCCACCTCCTCTGTCCTGCTTCTTTTGATGCAGGTGGGGAAAACCCTCAGGTAAAGAGATGTAGGTGCAAAAGGAGTAAAATTAAGGAGATTTACACGGAAAACAGTAAGCGCTGAGGGGATATGGACAGGGCACTGACAGGGTATGCTACAAAGGATAATAGTTGTTTTCTTAAGGTTGTTGGGTAATTAAATGAGATGATATAAAACACAGAAACAAAACCCACTCCTGGCTTGAGGGCTCCTCCCCTTGCCTTGGTATCCTCCAAAGCAGGATTCAAGGGAGTCTCTCAGAGCTCCCGGAGCTTCCAACACTCCCTACATCACCACTGTCAACTTCCTAAAAGACAGTCTCAAGAAAGGGCATTAATGTAAATGCCCTTTCATCAGGAGACTTCAGGACTGATTCTGCCAGTTTACCTACAACTCTACTAACTTGTCACTCTATAGGAGTTCAAAGTGGTTCCCATCACTGACTCCCGTGCACACAAGCCTATGCACATCCCCTAATTTTATTCAAAAGCTCCTATCTCTCCACTGCGCATTCTGAAAGTCATGGTCTGGAAGCACCGTCCAAGGGTGGCGGCATGCACTTTATGATATTGGATTCCTAAACTGGTAGTCATTTGAGAGTTAATTGAGGATCTTTGAAGGCTTTTGTGAAAAGTGACATAATTCAATCCTTGAGAATATTTTAATGTCCAGCATCGGTTGGAAGTGGAAGGAAAGAAGGAAAGACATTAGGTATATGTTGTGTGTGCTTACAACAATCCATTTTTGAGGGCCTGACTTGGAGGGAAGCTCACTAAGCTTAAGTCAAAGGACCGATGAGAAAGGGGCAACGCGAGTGTCTTGTAAAAAAAACAATCAACCGCCTGATGTCTGAAAACTCGTGTCCCACTGCAGGCTGCTACTGCCAGTTTTGCAATGTTCCTCTAGTCTTTTCCTGTGTGTCTGATGGAATGGCATTACTTCGTAGGATTACAGCGAGGAATGACAGGACTGCTCCCGCTGCGCGTTTAGCACCAGGACTGCAAAGTAAAGGCGCCAACCTGTTTTCTCATCTATTGAAAGGCGCAGGGTGAGGGGTGGGGGAGAGAAAACCAGCCTCACTCTTCGGGTTGCCAAAAGTAGTGATGCTAAATTCCCGGCACATAGTAGGCACCAGTCGCCCGCCTGCTGCCGCCTCCACACCTGGGAATACCCCGCGGTGACAAGCCCCAAAAGAGAGCTCTGGCGCCTGGGATCTCACAGCGCTCTCAGCGCTCCCTCCCGCCGCGCGCTGTTGCCAGGGCTCCGGAGCCGCCCAGCTGCAGTGCGAACCAATGGCGGCGTACCCCAGGCACCGCCCAGCTCCACGGCTGGCCAATGGTGGTGCCGCACAAGCGCCCAGATCCCGAGCGGGCCAGTAGCGGCACGGCCCCGCACAGGGACCGCCCCCAGCCGGGCGGGGAGACTGGGAGGCAGCCCTGGGCTCCGCCCTGCTCCCCTCTGACCCGGTGTCTGGTCTCTCCGTCTTCCTGTTCCAAACCACGTGGACACGCCGGGGGCTGCGGGGTTGCGGGACCCAGCCAGTGCCGCCACCGCCTCGGTTCGCCGTCACCTCCGGGGCCGCGATCCACGCGCGGGTCCGAAGCCGCTGCACCCCAGCCGCTCGCTCCTCTACGGAGGGCGCGCACATGGCGACCCAGACGCACTCCCTCAGCTACGCGGGCTGCAACTTCTTGCGCCAGCGTTTGGTTCTGTCCACTCTGAGCGGTCGCCCAGTCAAGATTCGAAAGATTCGGGCCAGAGACGACAACCCGGGCCTTCGAGGTAACTTGGGGCGGACGGCCGCGGGGCCGAGGGGAGACCGCGCTGATACCTTGGGGGTTGGCGCGCTAGGGAGCTCCGGGTCCCGCGGGCACGCCGGGACGGGCGGATTGCGCGTCGCGCCCACCCTGTACCCGAACGTGCGGGTGGCGAAGGGGAGGCGCGGTCGGGCCAGGAGGGGAGGGCTCAGCGGCGCGCTGCGAGCTCGGCGTCTCCGGGGCTCGGGTAGTAAACAGCTACACGTTTTCTGGCGTTACGTGTTGCAACAATTCCCAGGCATTGCCCCGTCGCTTCCGTTCAGTCACTCTTGTCCTCACCATAAATCTCTCAAAGGAGAAAAATAGACCCAAATGTGGTGAATGGGCCGATGTAAAGATGGAGAGAGGTTTGCAGAGAAAACTACAGCTGGTTGGTTTTCTGCCCTGTCCCAAAACAGGTTTTTGAAACGACTGCCCCCTTGGATACCCGGCTGTCCGTGTTGCCACGATCTTTTTGCTACCCCTTGAGTTTGGATTAAGCGGTGTTTTAAAATTTTGAGTTTGTTTTCCGTCGTGACTGTGACTGATGCGCACAAAACGGGAGCTTTGAGATAGATTTTAACGTCGTGGTTCCCAGTTTCCTTGACTTTAGGAAAGGGTTGGTGGCAAGCGCTAAGCCACAGGTTTCCAAGCCCACTTTTTGCCCTATAAAGGTGGATAGGTCAAGAATAGGTCCCGTGTAAAGTAAAACATCAACGGGTCGCCTGAAATAAGGCACATGCGTTTGAAAGCTTCTCTCTGATTACCCCAAATTGTGAGACTCCAAGACAAAACCAGTCTCCTTATTAAAGGAGAGGGTTTGTAGTTGGTCCTGGTGTCTTTCTGGGTCCTACTGATGTGTTTAATTTTATATTGGCTCCTGTATTAGTTGGCCAGCCGATTTCGTCATCTATGAGTGCATTTTCTGGACAGCTTCATTTCTGCCTCTCTTGAACGGTGATTGGTTGTGTATACGGGGGAAAATGCCATGTCATTGATGGAGATAGAAGGTTAGGAAGAAAAGATTCAAAAGACCCTACATATTTTATGAGAACCTGGTGACAACAGGAAAGTCATGTGTTGGCATATGATTCCTGTCCTTTCTCTCCTGTTCAGAAACAGGACATTAAGGAGAGAGGACTGGGAAGGTTTGTGTCTGGTGCTCTTCCCGAAACAAAATCTGTTGTCCTTATTTTGAGTCTGTCCCTTGAGCAGAGCAATTCCTTGATGGCTCTACTCTGTGGCATTCTCAGTCAACTCTCCACTTACTTCTAGATTAGCCAGAGAACTTGCCACTAGCTGGATATAAGAAGACATGCTTTCTGTGACAACTGGACATAGCTATTTTCTTAGATGAATAAAAGTGCTTCAGTATGGAGACCTGGGATTTCCAACAAATATAGTGTTTGTCCCTTGACAGGTGGCCTCAAACTAATTGAATGTCAGCAAGAATGCTTCCCTCTCTTCCCCACTTCTGTATGTGAGCATCTCCTCACTGCTGCACACACCAGACCCTATTTCTTTCAAGAATGGGGCTTGACCATTGGGCACTTGCCTGAAAGAGTACCAGACTGTTACCTGGGAGACATAGTACTGGTTGGCATGTGCGCTGCTGGTATTTCATGAGCGACACTAATGTAGAGCATTATTTACTTTACTTCATTAATATACTAGGAAACAGAAAGATCCCTAATTTAGACCTCCTTGTGTTGGTTTCCAGCTCTCAGAAACCTTGTAGGTGTTTGTTTAATTTCTTATAGAATAGGAAACTGAGATATATGAACCATATATACGGACATTAATAGATGTATACATGTATATACACATTTATAAGGACACATACATGTGTATATGCTCACATGTATGCATAAGTGCGTGCAACCTCTGAGCCATGATTTGCATTATAGTCAAGTGAGTCCTTGGTACCTTGATTTAAGATGTAGGCAAAGGGTTGTGTTGCCAGTTATCTAGCCCTTTCTCCCTCTTCCTGATTCAGATTCTGAGAGTTGGAAAAAAACTCAGAAAATATCTGATAAAATCCACAGCTCAAATGCAAGAATCCTGTCTCCCGAAGATCTTTGCTTTAATGTCCCTTGTGGTGCAGGAGACCTTTTGCCTCAGACAGTTATTCATTTAGAAAAGGTTTACTGCACTCCAGTAATGTGTGAGGCTTTGGACAGGGTGGGAGGGGAGGTGTAAAAGTTAGAAGCATACTCTAAAGGAGCTTGCCATCTAGGAAGAGCCTGAGTGAGTAGATTGAGTAACTTGAGGTAGGAAGAGCTAACTGTTACAGAGAATTCCTGGAGGTTTAGAAGTTATCAGACTTTCTGGATCTGCCTCTCATATGGACAGATGGAGTTGAGATAGTTGCTGTGAGAATCATTGTTGGTGAAAGAAAAAATTATTATCCTTAGTTTGCCATGGTCATAGTAGCTTGGTGGTTAAGAGCTTGGACTTAGAGTTAGACCTGGGTTTGTGTCCATGTTCTCCCTTTTGCTATTAGCTATTAGACCTTGGTCATTGTTCTAGTTTGCTAGCTGCCGAAATGCAATACACCAGAAATAGAACAGCTTTTAAAAGGGGGATTTATTAAGTTGCAAGTTTACAGTTCTAAGGCCGTGAAAATGTCCCAGTTAAAGTCTATAGAAATGTCCAAATTAAGGCACCAGCAAGAGGTTACTTTCACTCAAGAAAGGCCGATGAAGTTCAGGGTTTCTTTCTCAACTGTAAATGTACATGGCAAACATGGTGACGTCTGCTAGCTTTCTCTCCAGGCTTCTTGTTTCATGAAGCTCCCCTGGGGACATTTTCCTTCTTCAAAGGTTTCTGGCTGTGTGAGCTCTCCTGGTTCTTCTGGCTCAGTCATTGCTCACCAGCTTTCTCCAAAATGTTTCCTCTTTTAAAGGATTCCATTAAACTAATCAAGACCCATCTGGAATGGGTGGAGTCAATCTCCATGGAGATAATCTGATCAAGCCCCCAACCTATAGTACTAAATAGGGATTAAAAGAAAATGGCTGCCTCCATAAAATGATCTGGATTAAAACATGAATTTTCTAGGGTACATAATCTTTTGAAACCAGCACAGTCATATTCTTAACATTTTGAGTTTCAATTTCTCATCTGTAAAATGGGGCTAGTACTACCTACCTCAGAGGGTCATTGTGAAAATTAAATGAAAGAGCACTTGAAAGTGTTCTGAACACTGCCTGGCCCATAGGAAGAATAAATGTTAGCTGGTTTTCTTATCTGGTAGCTTCTACATGCTGGTAGTAATTTTGCTCCCTAGCATCCCAAACCTGTTATGTGGAAACTCTTCAGATATTTAAAGAGAACTGTGGTTTATATTTCTTCTTTAGCCTAAAGGTTTCCTTCTCTTTGTCTTCCTTTTTTAGCCGAAAAGTTTCCTTTTAGTTGAAGATTTTCCAATTTCTGTGTGTTAAGAGTATAATGCAGTCATTCTCAACTGGGGGACAACTTTGCTTCCCCCGGGACATTTGGCAATGTCTGGATACATTTTTGGTTGCCACAACTAGGAGATGCTACTTTTATCTAGTGGGTAGAGTCCAGAGATGCCGCTAAACATCCTCCAGGGCATGAGATAAACCCCCACAGTGTAGAATTATCCCACCCAAGATGTCAGTAATACTAAGGTTGAGAAACCCTAGTCTGACTTAATTGTCAAAGCTTTTTCTTTTCCACATATCCCTAGTGGTTGGGAATATATTGTGGTACCAAGAAAACTGCCCAAGGATTCAGAAAGGGATAAGATGCAGGTCAAACTCTGACTTCAGGCAAATCCTTTAATCTCAAATGAAACTGTCTCCTTCCAGTGCAGAGGGATTGTAAATAATGAGAAGAACTTGCATCACGAAGAAAGATGAACCATTCCCTGAAATGATTTTTATAATGATACAGTCATATGGCTGATTTATGCTAGGAGCATGAACAATTATGTTGTCTCATTATGCTCATCCTGTCAGTGAGGAGGACGAAGTATTTTTCTGTTGCTGTTTTACTGAGGGTAAAAGCCAAGCCATAATTAGGCAAGGTAGCTGGTGACATTGACCATGTGGTCAGTGGCAGAACTGGAAAGAGAATGTAGCCAGCTCCAGCCTGGAGACCTGTTTTTTTTCCCCAATAATTGATGATGGTTTGGGGTGTTTGTTGTCAGTGCTGGAAAGCAGCTGCTCAGAGTGCCTCTATTTCTGGATTTCAAGAGGACTGTGTCTTGCAGGTTTTGGTTGATAAAACAATTTTTTTGTAAGATGAGGACCAAATGAAAAATAGTTTCATCAGAATGATAATTGTTTAAAGTGGGAAAAGCATAAGTAGTGGACTTGGGCAAAAGCAGTGGTTTAAGAGTTTGGAGACTGGACTGTGGCCATCCAAGATCCTGGGCAGGCCTCAGTGTATTCCCCTGTGATATTAGAGTGAAGCTATGGGAGTGCTACACATGGCTTTAACAGATGAGATCCTGAAAAAGGAGGGGAAGTGGAGTTTTGTCAAACAAATCTTTTAAAATGTACTGAGGAAACATGCTATGGAGATGTCCTTTGATAGGTAAAGCATCGTTTGGTAAACTTGTTGTTTTGGAGGTAAATCTGGTTGTTCATAAATTAGATTTTCTAAAAGGAGATGTACCTATATTTTATTCCAGCATGTTCTGGGACTCCGAGTTGTTGAAAGACTGCTGGATATAAGAAGGACCAGATGACCAAACAATAATAAGCATAGCTTGAATATTGTCTTTTTGCTTAGGAACGTGCCCTCTTGTGCCCTTGTTGATTGTAAAATTTGCTCCCAAGTGATGATTATTGGCTCCCCAAAACAAGACTCTTGTCTTTTAAAGACAAATGCCAAGAATCTTAATGGCCTTTCCCCAGCCCTGCTGTCGTGTGGAAGTTGCAAACTGCTATTCCAGATGGAACCATGCACCATCTTATTTTAAACTTTTTATTTTGAGGTAATTGTAGACTCATATGCAGTTGTAGTAAATACTATGGAGATGTTCTGTCTGCCCAGTTTCCCTCAGTGGTAACATCTTGTAAAATTATAGTGCGCTGTCACAATCAGGATGTTGACCCAGTCAAGACACACAACATTTCCATCCACAGGCATCCCTGTTGGTGCCCTTTTATAGCCACACCCCCATCCCTCCCACTCCCTCTCTTTTCTTAACCCCCTGCTAATCTCTTCTCCATTTCTGTAACGTCGTCATTTCAAGAATGTTAGAATCATACAGTACATAACCATATGGGAATTGACTTTTTTATATTCAGCATAATTCTCTGGAGATTCACCCAGGTTGTTGTGTTTATCAATTTTTATGGCTGAGTTGTAGTCCATGTATGAATGTACCGCCTCACCTGATGGAGAACATCTGGGTTTTCAGTTTTGGGTTATTATGACAAAGCCTGCAGAAACATTCGAGTACAGGTTTTGTGTGTGATCATAAGCCTTCATATCTCTGGAGTAAATGCTCAGTAGTGCAATTGCTGCACCGTATGGTGGTTACGTGTTTAGTATTCTGGAGGGCTGTCAATCAGTCTTCCTAAGTAGTTATACCATTTTGCATTCCCACCAGTAATGTTGGGGTGATCCAGTTTTTCCACGTCCACACCAGCATTGCCGTTTTGATAGGTGTGTAGTGATCCCTAATGGATTTAGTTTACATTTTCCTAGTGGCTAATGATGTTGAACATCTTTCCATGTGCTTATTTGCCATCTCTATACCATTTTCAGTGAAATGTCTCTGCAGTTTTGCCCATTTTCTAATAGTATTGGTTTATTTTTTTATACTGTTGAATTTTGAGTGTTCTTTTATATATTCTGGCTGCTAGTTCTTTGTTGGATATGAGATTTGCTAGTATTCCTCTTCTACTCTTTAGTTTGTATTTTTATCCACCTTACATGGTCTTTGTAAAGGAAAAGATTTTCATTTTGATGAGGTGGAATTTATCAACTTTTCCTTTTATGTGTCATGTTTTTGGTGTCAAGTCTCAGAACTCTTCACCTAGCCCTAGAACCTAAAGATTTTCTCCTGTGTGTTTTTCCTAAAAGTTTACATTTTATTTTGTGGTCATTTTTGTATAAGGTGTGAGACTTAGGTAAAGGTTTTTCTGGTGTGTTTTTTTTAGCCTCTGGGTATCTAATTGCTAAGGGACTATTTGTTGAAATCTTTTCCAAAATTATTTTAGCCGTTCTAGGTCTTCTGCCTTTCCATATAATTTTTTAAAACTTTTTTTATTGTGTAATATAACATATATACAAAGCAAAGAAAGAAAAAAGCAATGGTTTTCAAAGCACTCTTCAACAAGTAGTTACAGGACAGATCCCAGAGTTTGTCATGGGCTACCATACCATCATCTCAGATTTTTCCTTCTAGTTGCTCCAGAACATTGAAGGCTAGAAGGAATGAATACATATTTTTTCATCATCACAATAGACTTTTTTTCTTTTTTTGTGAAAAATAACATATATACAAAAAAATAATAAATTTCAGAGCACATTGCAACAATTAGTTATAGAACAGATTTCAGAGTTACAATTCCACAATTTTAGGTTTTTACTTCTAGCTGCTCTAAGATACTAGAGACTAAAAGAAATGTCAATATAATGACTCAGCAAGCATGCTCATTTGTTAAATCCTATCTTCTCTGTATAACTCCACCATCACCTTTGATCATTCTATCCCTCTCTTTAGGGGTGTTTGGGCTATGGCCATTCTAACTTTTTCACGTTGGAAGGGTCTGTCACTAATATGGGTAGGGAGATGGAACGATCTGATGCTGTGGAGAGGTTGGGCCCTCTAGGTTTCAGGACTTATAAGGTCCAGGGACCCATCTAGAAGATGTAGGTTTCTGGAAAGTTACTCTACGACGGCATGGAACCCTTGTGGAATCTTATATATTCTCCTAAGTGTTCTTTAGGATTGGCTGGAATGGTCCTGGTTGGGGGTTGGCGGGTTATGATAAGTAGCAGTGTCTAACTGAAGCTTGCCTAAGAGCAACCTCTCAACTCTATTTGAACTCTGTCTGCCACTGATACTTTATTATTTACACTTCTTTCCCCCCTTTAGGTCAGAATGGAATTGTTGATCCTATAGTTCCAGGGCCAGATTCATCCCTGGGAGTCATCTTGGGAGACTTTCACCCCTGGATGTCATGTCCCACATAGGGGCGAGGGCAATGATTTCACTTGCAGAATTGGGCTTAGAGAGTGAGGCTACATCTGAGCAACAACAGAAGTCCTCTAGAAGTAACTCTTAGGCACACCTATAGGTAGATTAAGCTTCTCTGCTACCTACATAAGATTCACAAGAGTAAGCCTCAGAATCAAGGGTATGGCCTATTGATTTGGTTGTCCCTAATCATCAGGGGATTTCCTGATGATAAAGTTTAATAGTTCCATATTTTGTTACTGGTTTTTAACTTCATTCTTTTGTGGTCAGAGAAGATGCATTGTATGATTTCAGTACTTTTAAATTTATTCAGACTCTGTGATATAACATATGGTCTATCTTGGAGAATGTTCCATGTGCACTAAAGAAAATGTGTTTTCTGCTTTTGGGTGAAGGGTTCTATGTAGGTCTCTTAGGTCTAGTTGATTTATAGTATCATTCAAGTCTTCTCTTTCCTTATTAATCTTCTGTAGGTGTTCTATTCCAATAGTGAAAGTTGTGTATTGAAGCCTCCTACTATTAATGTAGAGTTGCCTATTTCCCCCTTCAAATCTGTAAATATTGCTTCATATATTTTGGGACTCTGGAATTAGTTTGTATATATTTATAACTGTTATTTCTTCTTTTTAAATTGACTTCTTTATCAATATATAATGACCTTCTTTGTCCTTTGTAACATATTTTGACTTGATGTCTGTTTTATCTAATATTAGTATAGGTACTCCAGCTTTCTTCTTTTACTGTTTGCATGGTATATTTTCCTATCCATTCACTTTCAACCTTCTTCTGTCTTAGAATTTAATATATGCATGCAGCATTTAGTTGAGTCATGCTTTTTAATCTGTTTTGCCAATCTCTGCCTTTTAACTGGAGAGTTTAATCCATTTACATTTAAAATTACTGATTATGCAGAACTTTCTTTTGCCATTTTGCAATTTGGTCTTGATAATTCGTATACCTTTTTTGATCCTCAGTTCTTCCCATTAATGCCTACTTTCGTATTTATTTGATTTCTTTTTGTATTGTACCATTTTGTGTCCCTCCTCATTTCCGCCTAAAGTGCCCTATTTAGATATTTTCTTTGTATTTAACATGAGGTTAAAATTTAACATCCTAAATTATGTGTGATTTGATACCAACTTCAATAGCAAACACATACAGGCAACTTCATTTTTTTTTTCCCAATATATATGTATTTTAAAATTTTAACATTTGTTCCTCCTATTGTGTATTTATTTTTAATCCATATGTTTTACTCATCTGTCCATACCGTAGATAAAAGGAACATCAGACACAAGGTTTTCACAATCACACAGTCACATTCTGAAAGCTGTATGATTATACAGTCATCTTCAAGAAACATAGCTACTGGAACACTGCTCTACAGTTTCAGTCACTTCCCTCTACAGGCAGCTTCATTTTATTGTGCTTTACAGATATTGCATTTTTTAGAAGTTGAAGGTTTGTGTTAACCTTGCACTGAGCATGTCTGTTGGTGCCATTTTCCCAGCAGCATGTGCTGACTCTGTATCTCCGTGTCAGAGTTTAAGTAAGGTATCATATTAGTCAGGGTTCTCTAGGGAAAGAACCAACAGGAAATATCTGTAAATGTTATGACAGATTTTTATGAAAATTGTCTCATGTGACCGTGGGGATGCACAAGTCCAGATTCCATAGGGCAGGCTGAAAGCTGGGAACTCTGATGAAAGTTGTCAGTGGATTCCCCAGGGAAGCTGGCTGGCTGAAATAGAGCTGGAAATTCTCTCTTCTGACTGCTGAAATCATCATTTCTACTTGTAAAGCCTTCAGCTGATTGGATGAGACATTTCTCATTGTTGACAGCAATCTCTTCAGTTGGTTGAAGATGTAATCAGCCATAGATGCAGTCAACCTACTGATGATTTAAGTCCTTGAAATGTCCTCACAGTAACAATCAGGCCAGTCCTTGCTTCACCAAACAACTGGGCACCGTCAAGTTGACACATGAACTTAATCATCACAGGTATTTATATTGTCTTTTTCAGATACAATGGTATTGTGCACTTAATAAATTGCAGTACTGTGTAAACATAATTTTTTTCTGTACTGGGATACAAAACAACCATTTATGTTTAAAATAAACTCGCTTTATTTAAAAGTTTGGGACTTGGATTTAAATGGGGACTAACTTTATTGCAGTCTTCACTTTATTGTGTGGTCTAGAAATGAACCTACAGTATCTCCTAGGTATGCCTGTACTCTGTTCCCCTTCTCTCTGACTCCTTTTTATTGTACTTGTTAAAAATTATATCTTCATACGTTGTATGTCTGTAACCAGGGATTTACCATTATTTCTTATATATTTGCATTTTAGCATCTATAAGATAAATTGGAGTTACAGTCCAAAAAGTATAGTACAGTAGTACTGGCATTTATAATTATCTGTGTGGTTCCCTGTACTGAAGGTCTTTGTTTCTTTTGCTGCTTGATATATTGTCTTGTGTCCTTTCCTTTCAGTCTGAAGCACTCCCTTTAACATTGCTTCTTGAGCAGGCTGACTAACTTCCTCAGCTTTTATCTGGGATTGTCTTAATTTCATCCTCATTTTTGAAAGACAATTTTTCTCAATATGACAATCTTGGTTGACAGTTGTTTTTTTCAACACTTTAAGTATTTTGCCCTATACTGCCTTCTTGCCCCCTTGGTTTCTGATGAGAAATCAGCATTTAATGTTATTGGGTCTCCCTTGTTATTCCCTGTTGCTTTTCACTTGCAGGTTTCAGAATTCTCTCTTTGTTCCTGGCATTTGACAGGTTGACTACTGTGTTTCTGTGCCTGGTTCTCCTTGAGTTTTTTTGTGCTTGGGATTTGTTGTGTTTCTTAACTGTGTATATTCAGGTGTTTCATTAAATTGAGGGAGTTTTCTGCCATTATTTTTTTTAATATTCCCTCTGCCCCTTTCTTTCTTCTTCTAAAACTCCCATAATGAATATGTTGGTTCACTTGATGGTGACCTACAGGCCTCTGAGGCTCTGTTTGCTTTTTAAATTATTTTTTCTTACTGCTTCTCAGCCTGAGTCATGCTACTTGTGTCTTTTGGTTCACTGATATTTGTTCTGCCAGCTCTAATTTGCTGTTGTAACTGTCCAAGGAATTTTTCAATTCAATTATTGTGATGTTCCCCTCCTCTATTTCTGTTGGTTCTTTTTAAAAATTTGTGTCGTCTTATTGAGATTCTTATATTGTTCATTCTTTTTCTGATATCCTTCAGTCCTTTCTCTGTGTTTTCCTCCATTTGAGCATATTGAGGATCATTTTCTTAAGGTCTTTGCCTGGTGTTTCCATTCTGTATTGAGGGCTTCTGTGGTTTTTTTTCCCTTGTTTCTTCCATGGGCCATCATTTCTTGTTTTCTTGTTTGTCTTGTAATCTTTTGTTGCACATTGTTTTAAAGTGTTAACTGTGGATTTTAGTCCCCGACCTGCCTGTGTCTTACTTAAGTTTGTATAGGTGATGTGAGAGAGATTTCCTTGCGTGCCAGGAGCTAACACAAATAAACCAACACAAAAAATACCTTTCGTAGTCTTTCCAGTTTGGCTCTTCTCGGCTGGTGTTCTTCAAAGTTTAGCCCTCCTATCAAGAACATAGCCTGAGATGAATGCCAAGTGCATGGTCTTCAGTCCTTTCTGAGCCTGCTTCTTGTTCTAGGCTTGTGCTTACCTGTAGCCTTAGGAAATCGCCAGTTCACAGAAATTCAAATGACCCCTGTATACTCCAGGCTTTCTTTCTCTTCGGGTGCTCTTAAAGCAGGTAGTCCTTTGCTTTGGCTGCTTAGACTTACTTGATTTTTTACACTGCTTTAGCTGTCCATAAGCTGCTTCTGCCTGTAAGGCTAGTTATGAGAAGATGAACTTGAGCAAGTTTCCCGGTTCAGTCTTTCAGGCTGTCGTCCCATAGACTGGCACTGAAATACAGGTACCCCAGTATGCACGTATTGGTTATTCTACTGCCTCCAGAACAAGGCCAGGGGGCCACAGTGGGAGCACAGGCTGGTTCCATATCACACTGAGGACAGGTAGGGGTGGCCAGCAAGGCTGCCAGGAGCGTCTGTCTTGTTTAAAGCTGCATGCTCCTGTAGCCATTATTCATGTCAGGAAATCGAACATGAACCACACTCTCTGAAACCTTCCTCCTGCTTGCTCCTGGACACAGTATTTCCTCCTACCCAGGAGAGAAACGTTAGCCTGATATTTAACAACTCCGATGAGATTAAATTAACTATAATTTATATAAGTGGAAGCATAGAGTGTGTATTATTTTTGGGTCTGGCTTCTTTGGCTCTGTATTGTTCTTGTGAGATTTATCTTTGTGGTAGTGGCAGGTAGTTTGTTGATTTTCATTGCTGTGTTTTGGATTCCATTTTATTGAGATACCACAATCTCTTCCACTGTTGGACCTCTGGTTGTTTCCAGTTTTTAGCTATTGGAAATAATGGTACTAAGAATATTCTTGTGCAGGCTTTCTGTGCCCTTATGTACACATTTCTGTTGCGCCTATAATGAGTCTTAGCATATGCTTATATTCAGCTTCAAGTAGATGCTGCAAAACAATATTCCAAAGGAAGTGTACAGCTTACATACCTACCAGTAGTGTGAGTTCCAGTTATCCCAAATCCTTTTCAGTGCTTGGTATTGTCAGTTTAATTTTAACCATTTTTTGCAGGTGGCTCATTGTGGTTTCAATTGCGTTTCTCTGATGGCTAATGAGGTTGAGCCCCTTTTCTTTGATGTATTAGTCAATTATATATCTTCTTTTGTAATGTGTCAGTTCAGATCTTTTGTTCATTATTTTGTCTTGGTTTGCCTATGTTTTCACTATTGATTTGTTGAGTTATTTTTATATTCTGGGTCTGTTGAAGTATTGCATATAAATTTTTCTATTCTATGACTTTCCTTTTCTCACTCTTAATGGTGCCTTTTGATGATTAGTAGTACCTAATTTTAATTTAGTCCAATTTATAAATCTTCATGTCCTTTTAAAGAAATCTTTGCCTGCTCCAAGGTAGGTATTCTCCTTGAATTTTAAAGCCATTTTTTTTTTAACATTTTTTAATTGTTAAATTGTGAAAAATATTTAATTGTGAAAAATAACATATACAAAAAAAGCAGTACATTTTGAAATACATTTTAACAAGTAGATTATACAACAGATTTTAAAGTTTGGTATGGGTTACATTTCCATGATTTTTTGTTTTTTCTTCTAGCTGCTCTAAGATACTGGAGACCAAAAGAAATATCAGTATATTGATTCAGCAGTCATATTCTTTTGTTAAATCATATCTTCTTTATTATACTCTTTCTTCTCTTTTTTTCTTTTTTATGAAAAATAACATTTATACAAAACAATTTTCAAAGTAGATTGCAACAATTGGTTATAGAACAGATTTCAGAGTTTGGTATGGGTTACAATTCCACAATTTTACGTTTCTGTTTCTAGGTGCTCTAAGGTACTGGAGACTAAAAGAAATATCTGTATACTGATTCAGCACTCATACTCATTTGTTAAACCCAACCTTCTCTGTATAACTCCACCATCACCTTTGGTCTTTCTCCCATTTTTTAGGGATATTTGGGCTATGCCCATTCTAACTTTTTCATGTCGAAAGGGACTGCTGAAAATATGGGATAGGGGATGGAACTTCGTTGATGTTCTGGAGAGGCTGGCCCCTCTGCTTTTCAGACTTATGTGGTCCAGGGACCCATCTGGAGAATGTAGGTTTCTGGAAAGTTACTCTGGTGCATGGAACCTTTGTAGAATCTTATATAATGCCCTAGGTATTCTTTAGGATTGCCTGGAATAGTTTTGGTGGGAGGTTGGCAAGCTATGATAGGTAGCAATATCTAACTGAAACTTGCATAAGAGTGACCTCCAGAGTAGCCTCTCGACTCTATTTGAACTCTCAGGCACTGATATCTTATTTGTTGTACTTCTTTTCCCCCTTTTGGTCAGGATGGCATTGCTGATCCCATGGTGCTAGGGCCAGACTCAAGTCACCTCCCAAACCACCAGGGAGACTTTCATCTCTGGATGTCATGTCCCACATAGGGGGATGGGTAATGGTTTCGTTTGCAGAATTGGGCTTAGAGACTCCAGAGAGCCCGCATCTAAGCAACAAAAGAGATCTCCAGAAGTGACTCTTAGGCATACCTATAGGTAGGCTAAGCTCTGCTATGTGCATAAGCTTCACAAGAGCAAGCTTCAAGATCAAGGGCTTGACCTATTGATTTAGGTGTCCCTAATGTTTGACACAGTATCCGGGGTTTCCCTGGTGGTAAAGTTTAATAGTTCCATATTAAATAATAAACTCTTTATGGCATTAAAGAAACTCATTGTTTCATGCTAAATAACTATAGTTAGAGGTTAATATTTTCAGTTATAAAAATGTGCTTTCCTCAGTCATAGCAAATATACCACACCAAGGCAAGGTATTAAAAATAGGATTGGTGTATAGGAATCCTGTATTTTGTGTACGATTATTCTGTAAACTCACAACTTCTTTACTTTATTAAACGAAAAAGCAGAATTTTATGGAGAAATAGATGTTGAATTTCACCAAATGCTTTTCAGTGATAATTAAACTAGTTCCTTGATTATTTTTTTCCAACTGTATAATTAATACTGTATTTAATTACAGTGTAGTTTTACTTCATGCTTTATCTGCAGCCCATTCTTGGGATGCATTGTTAATTATAGTGAAAAATATTTTAAATATGGTATGGTATAAAGATTGTATTTAAGATTTTTCATCTGTTCTTGTTAAATGAGATCAGTTTGAAATTTAATTTTTTAGTGAATTCTTAACATTCTCCAATTTAAGTCATCATCTTTATGTGCTCTTTTTTTTAAATTTTTTATTTTATTTTATTTTTTTAAATACCAAAAAACACGTAACAAACACAAACATTCCTCTTTTAGTCATTCCGTTCTACATATATAATCAGTAATTCATAATATCATCACATAGTTGCATATTCATCATCATGATCATTTCTTGGAACATTTGCATCTATTCAGAAAAAGAAATAAACCGAAAACAGAAAAAAAAATTTATACATACCATACCTCTTACCCTTCCCTTTCATTGATCACTAGCATTTCAAACTAAATTTAACATTTGTTCCCCCTATTACTTATTTTTATTCCATATGTTCTACTCATACATGCTCTTTTTTGCACTTTGGAACCAGTAGTAAAGTTTCATTTTTTCTTTGAAGGTTGGTTTTCCAGTGACCTCATTAGTGCCCACATTGCTCTGAGATATATCAGGGCATCACACTAACCTGTTCAAACCAACAAGATCTCACGCCCTATTCAAGATTCCATGTACTTATAGTGTTCAAATAAACTGACCATACAAGTTAAATTAGATAATACACTAACCAAACTATAAATTTTCACTCCAAATAACCTTCCTTCCCTTTGGTTGTACACAGACGTGGAAGTTTTAAAATATGGACCATATCATCCTTTACCATGTATTCTGATTTACCTTAGTCCTAACCAGATCAGCTTCACTCATATCTCTACTCAATGTCTGATTACTTTTTCAACTTTCTTAACAGTTGCTGTATGGGGTCATGCTGACTTTCATAGCTTCACTGCTCTTGCTCAGAGTCTCAGGTGTCACATAAATACCCAAACTTTCTGGGAACGACCACATTATACTCAGATAGCTCAGGATCTCAGAATTTAGAAATAACAGTTATAACTCCTGAGTATATGTGACTGCTGTAAGAGGTTACAATCTAGGACCTTTGACAATAGGCCCCAGTCTGATAACTCATGCTCTGGACTTCAATTCTCCAAGTTTGTATAGTATAGTTAGTCCATATGAATGAGGCATGATAACGTTTCTCTTTGTTTCTGCCATTTCATTCAAAACCTTTTACTGAAAGTTCATTCATCTAGTTGCATGCCTTACAACTTCCTTCCTTCTTGCAGCCACTCTGTAGTCCATATGGTTCCCCTTCCATTCCTCAGTCGTTGTGCCCTAAGCCACCTCCAGCCATTGCATATTGAACACTGCCTTCATAAACACCAGTGTGCAAATGTCCATTCGTGTCCCCACTCTCAGTTCCTCCAGGTATATACCTAGCAGCAGGGTTGCAGGATCCTATGGCAACCCTACCTCTAGCCTCCTGTGGAACCACCACACTGCCCTCCGAGGGGCTGCACCTCTCAGCTTCCCTTCCAACAGTGAATAGGTATATCTCTTTCTTCACATTTGTTTCTCTCTGTTCATTTTTAGAGTTTTATTTGAACATCATACAGTATAACTTAAGTAAATAGCTATGCCTTCGCCACCATAATCTATATGAAGGCATTTCCTTTTCTTCCACAAAGAATCCATACCCCTCCCCCATATCCCCTTGTATTATTACTATTATTATGTATATTTTTTGGCATGGGCAGGCTCTGGGAATTGAACCCGGGTCTCTGGCATAGCAGGTGAGAACTCTGCCACTGAGCCACCATTGCACTGCCCTATTATTTTTCATACATGTGAATGGATACTGATTTTTCAAGCTGCCAGAGTATGGTATACCAGAACTGGAATGGCTGTTATGAATGGGAATTTAATAAGTTATAAGTTTACATTTCTGAGAAAGTGAAAATGTCCAAATTAAGGCACCAGCAAGAGGTTGCTGTCACTCAAGAAAGGCCGATGGGTCAGGAACACTTCTGTCAGGTGGGTATCACGTGGCTGGCACCTGCTGGTCCATTGCTCCTGGGCTCTGTTGCTTTCAGCCTCTGTTCCTGTGGGGGATCTTCACTTTGCTTCTCTGGGGCTGGCTTTCCTCTCTTTGCTTCCCTTGGCCCTCTCCAGGTTCTGGCTTGCTTAACATCTCCTGGCACATCTGCTAGTCTCCGAGCATCTCCAAACATCTGTGTCTCTGTTCTCCGCGTGCCTGCATCTGTGTCAGCTCTGCTGTGAAGTTTCTATTGGCTCCGAGGCTTCTGTGGTTTCTCTACGTTTTTCCAAAATGTTTCTTCTTTTAAAGGATTTCAGTAAACTCATCAAGGCCCACCAGTCTCCGTGGAGATAAACTAATTAAAAATTTCCAACCTAAAGTACCGAGTAGGGATTAAAAGAAACGACTGCTTCCGCAGGATAGAATCAGGATTAAAGCATGGCTTTTCTGGGGGTGCATAATACTTTCAAACTGGCACAGACACTTTTAATTTATTCTGAGCACTAGGTATATGTTTGGAGTTCTACATTTTTTTAATTTAATGAGGAAAATAGTTATTCCTAATCTCACTTGTTAACACTTTACTGTATTATCTTCTAGTCACTTCCTGAAAGAATTGAAAACACATTGTATATATTACTTTTTATTTTTTCTTTAATATAGTGTGAGCATTTGCTTATTACATTCTTCTTTTTTTTTTGCATGGGCAGGCACCGGGAATCGAACCCGGGTCCTCCGGCATGGCAGGCAAGCATTCTTGCCTGCTGAGCCACCATGGCCCGCCTTACATTATTCTTTTAAAAACATTTTTAATGGCTATATAGTGTTATATGTATCATAATCATTTAATGAAAACTGTTTTGTTGGTAATTTAAGTAGGGTTGTACTACCTTTATTAATGTTTTGGTAATTTTAGTTTTGTATATTTTTAAAAATACATGCACATGGTATGAAATTCAAAGTTAAAAAAGGGTTTACGGTAGAAAGTATATTTTTCTCTTTGTCTTTCTCCCCCAATTCCCTCTCTCCCTGAAGTAACTGGTGTTACTAATTGTGGTATTTCAAGGGTGAGTCAAGCATCACGACTGCTGCTTTCTTCGAGGAGTGACTGGTCCCTTTAAAGAAATGATGGCTCACTTATTTGTGGGATGGGGATGGGAGGGAACTAGGCGTGGGGAGTACTATTTACATCCTGAGATTAAAGGTCCTAACATGTAAAAAATTCATTTAAGATGTGAAATCTATAACACAAAAAATACATAAAACATAAAAGTGTTGTTTAACAGATTACAAAATGAACACTCATCTAGCCGCTGCCCAGGTCAGAGAAATAGAACATCGCCAGCCCTGTGCCCCTCACCCTGGACAGCCCTCTTTTGTGCTTCCGCGGGAGCCGCTGTCCTGACCCTTAGGGCATTTGCTTTGATTTTCTTTATGGTCCTATAACATAATTATATATTCCTAAACAATTGTGGTAGAATTATGCTTGGAACTTTCCTCTTCATGTTATTAGATGCCCTAGGAGCAGTTCTTAAAGAGGAGGAGTGAGTCCAGAGGGTGTGGGGGGAGGTCCAGCGGCAAGGACTCCCTCCGCCTGTGTTACTAAAGTCTGGGGACTTTCATCTCATTATTTTTAGGTCACTTGTGATCTCTGTAGACCAGGTGATGGAGCTCTCTCTTCACTGTTGCTGAGACTGTAGAACTGGCTCTGTGTCTGCTGTGTCCACCGTGTGGTGCTGCGTGGAGGTGTCTTAGGTGCCCATTCACTCCCTCCTTGTTTCCTCTGCTGGACATTTGCGATGGTGCTCGGGTGTTAGAAAGGACTGGTGGATTGCAAAAGGCTTCTTTTTGAAATCATGCCTTCTTTTTCTTTCCTAATCTGTAAAAGCTGTGGAGCTTAATCTTGGTCTTTATTTGTAAATACTTGTTGCTCAGTCCCATTTAGGCATCTGAAAAACTGGAGCAAATCAAGGTTTTCCTTGTGTGTGTGTGTGTGTGTGTGTGTGTGTGTGTGTGTGTGTGTGTGTGTGTGTACAGTAGTAACTTGCATTTGTATTATGATAGAGGTTGTGCCTGATTTTTTTTTACATGGGCAGGCACCGGGAACTGAACCCGGGTCTGTGGCATGACAGGCAAGAACTCTCTGCCTGCTGAGCCACCGTCGCCTGCCGTGTGCCTGATTTTTAAAAACAAAATATTTTATATAAAAAGATCACCAAAATAATTTCTAGTTTAACTTCATGGTTTAGTTGCATTTAGACTTTTTTGACAGCTGTTCACAGAATATATTTTACACCACAACATAGTATACATGCAAATAGAGTTAAAACTGAAAGAGAAGTTTCATGAACAGCACTCTTACTATGTACAGATGCTCTGATATATCTTATTCTGTTCTTATTTCATTAAAAACAAATGTCAGTTGAGGACCCATAAATCAAATTCAGGATCCCCCAGTACGTCACTGTCTGCAGCTAAGAAGGTGCTGTGATTTTTCTGGAGGGAGAGAATTTTTCTGGCTCTGTGATTGAGTGAAGGGTGTCGTGGCATTGTAAAGGGTGTGCGCTTTGGAGAAGGACAGACCTAAGCTCAAATCACGGCTCTGCCACTTCCCAGTCATTTGACTGAGTCAGGCCAGTCAACATTCTTGAGTTCAGCTTTCTGCAGATTGGGAATGACATTCCTTGCCTTGTGGCTGTGAGGATTACGTGAGAGAATGTGTGGCGAAAGTAAGTGGTCAATGCACAGTAACTATTATTAGCCATTCTTATTTTGTTCAGGGCTTAATGAAGTTTCTCTGGCTTCTATCCCAGTGGTCTTTGTACAGATTGCAGAGTCTCCTGTGACAGGAGTTGTGGGGCAGTGCTAAGTAACAGACTAAGTGGAAGGGAATTGCCGTGTCGATCCGCTGACCCTTTGGTAAGCTCAGGTGACTGCTGGGACTTGTATTTACAAACTGCTAATTTCTTAGTGGAGTGAGAGCTAGCTGCCTGAAGAGTCAGTTTTAGTACCTTCAGGGGCAGATGGGTTGGAGTTCTTCCTGTATTTATTCATGGGCAGGAGTGTGTGTGTGTGTGTGTGTGTGTGTGTGTGTGTGTGTATGTGTGTGTGTAAGAAACGCTCAGTGGATGGCTAGAGAACATATTTTGCTCTCTCTGTGTTTTCACTCCATTTACTCCCATATTTCACATTTTAGATCCGTTCTCTCTTTATCTCTAAGAATAACCAGTTTTCGTGTTTTAGATGGCAGTTTCTTTTCTGATCATCAAAGGAATGAATTGAAGCATATTTGAACATAACAATGTAACCAGAAAACTAAATTCATGTAAAATCCTATTATCACAAAAGGACAAATATTGTATAAAAATATCTAGAGAAAGCAACAAATTCATAGAGATAGAAAGTAGATTATGGGTTATCAGGGGCCGGGGTTGGGGCTGGGTAGGTGAGGAGTTATTGTTTAATGGGTCCAGGGCTTCTTTTGGGGGTGATGGAAGGTTTTGATAATAGTTGGTGGTGATGGTAGCACAATGCTGCAAATGTAATTAGTATCACACTGAATTGTACACATGAAAGTGGCTTAACTGGGAAATTTTGTGTTGTATGTATGTTACCACAATAAAAATGAAAAAAAAAATAGAAAGATGTTTTCAATAAAGTTTTCTTAAAAACTATTTTTAAAATCCTGTCATCAAGAGAAACCCATTTATTAACATTTGACTTTTTCTTCTTCCAGCTCTTTTTCCATGCATTTTTTAAAAAGTGGCAATAATACTGTACATTCGAGCACCTTTTAAATAAATAAAAAACAGTAAGGTAGTAGAGGAAGGAAAAGGGACACTGGGCTGAATGGGAGAGACAGTGATCGTGTACTGTCTCTGAGACTGACGGGGGGCCCTCAGTTTCATCCTCCCTCTCAGAAGTTCCGGAGCAAGGAAGAATTGGATTCTATAACTCTTTCCTACTTTCTGTCTATTATTTGGCATATGCTCCAGAAGGTAGAAGAACAGGCCTTTATGTGTTTTATGTGCTGAAATGAATACCCCATTAAATTGCTGGTGGAGTTGTTATTTTTTCCATGTAATGTGAAAGCTGGATTCTTTCTAATAGGGCTACCAAACGTATATACTAGCCAGCTGCTTCAGGTTCCTGAACTAGTGGTCCCACCAGAGCCCGAGGAAAACCCAGGATGATGCAGGAAGTAAGCTGCCCATCACTGTAGGACCTGGATAATGGTGCCCAAAGTGAAGCATTGACCATCTGTCTTCTCTTTTCCCTATAGATTTTGAAGCCAGCTTCATAAGGCTGTTGGACAAAATAACTAATGGTTCTCGAATTGAAATAAACCAAACAGGTAAGCTCATTTTCTTATCATTCCTGCAAACACTTACATGCACTACTTCAGTATTCTTTGATCTCTGGTTCTCTTGATGGTATAAATATTGTGTTTAGATGGAAAGACCCGATTTCCTATCTGTGATGCAATTCTTCAGAGATGTATGTGAAGCTTCCCATTTTAAGGGGCATACACTTGATTCAGGAATGTTGGAAGACTGAAAATTTCAGTCTTCTGTTCTTTTTCCTAATGATAAATATTTTTTTATACCTAACATGCATACACTACTTTCAAAACCTACTTACTTATCATATTAAATTCTTATGAGATAATTGTATATAGTCAAAGAAAAAATTGCGCCTGACAATGGTAAAGAGGCAAGGATGAATTTATTCAAGGACTACTCTAGCAGGAAGTAGAGACTAGAAGAACTCAGTTTGGCCCAGGCAGAGCATAGGAAGGTTTTTAAGGGCTGGGGTGGGCTAGTAGAAAAGTATTGGTGGAATCTTAAGAGGGGTTGATCAGTGGAATGGATGAGTGACTTAATAAGTTTGCGATTAAGGCCCCTTGGTTAACTGAAGGGAAGTTAAAGCTGTCCTGGTCAAATGTGCTGAATTTTGTTTTATTTTTAAAATTTTGTCTTTTAAAACAACTTTATACAAGTAAATGCAAAGACTGTTAAACTCCCTTTTCCATTTTCCTCTTCCATTCCTTTCCCCAGAGGTAGCCACTGTCATGGCTTGTCTGCTTTATTTGTATTTGCTTACGTAGGCACAGATATATTTCGTGCTATGAGCAGGGTTATGTTCCTCATATTGCTTTGCAGCCAACATATTCAGCCAGTCTTTGTGGTCTTCATAGGCTTCTCTGACTTTGCTTTGTACCTTTGCATTGCATTCTATTCTAATTACTCATTGGGGAGTTTTAGCCCCTTCAGTGGACGTAAGCCCCTGAAGGGCAGGGGGAATATCCTTTCATTGAGTCCCTTCAGTGCCTAGCACACAGTGGCTTACACATGTATTTCTAACCATACCTCCTGCTGTCAGCCGCTCTGGTCAGAATTCTGACCTCTCAAGTAAGAATTGCAAACTCAAATATCAACAAGGACTGGGCAGTTAACATAATGAATGAAGGTAGTAGGGTGTAAGTGAGAAAAATCATACTGAGAACCCTGTAAATAAATACGTTAACCACTAGGCTTGCTCTCTCACGCTCTCCAGTCCCTTCTCTTCTTGTAGGAGAGGCTGTAAAGTACTTGCCTTTTCTGGTCATCTTGCCTGGTTTGTGTAAAGTATCTGGGAAATCTCATTTCAGTGGGCTAGGGGATACTGGCTGCTGGTGTGGTGATTTAAGAACGTCGTTTATAAAAACCTACTTCCACCCCAAGTGTGCTGACTGGGGGATAGGGTGCCTGTTGGCATCTCTCTCCAGTGTCCTGTCATGACTTTGCCAGTTCAGATGGCTTAGGGAGGGGTTTAATTTTATTTTTCTTTATTAAATTACACTCACAGTTTACTATTACAGGGACTTGACAGTAGTGAGTCAGCTTTTGGAATGAAGCGCGGACCCAGGAATGGCATTTTGAACTGCCTTGGATGCCCTTGTCAGACTTGCCCTTGGGATTCACTGCCTTCGTTCCTTTGTGACACAGCTTTTTTCTGCTGAATGTGTCTCTCTTTCCTCTGCTTAAGGAACAACCTTATATTATCAACCTGGCATCCTGTATGGCGGATCTGTGGAACACGACTGTAGTGTCCTTCGCAGCATTGGATATTACTTGGAGAGTCTTCTTTGCTTGGCTCCGTTTATGAAGCACCCATTAAAAATAGTTCTACGAGGAGTGACCAATGACCAGGTTGATCCTTCGGTGAGTATTGAGACCAAACTGTGGTGGGAATTTTGTTTTGTCTTTTGTCACAACCCCACTGTTGAGATAAAACTTATAAAGCACAGTTTTATCTTTTGAGTATATTTCTCTGGTTATTTACCTTGAGGTTTAGAGGTTAAGCACTCTAGGAAGCAGATAACCAGGACTAATGATCATCATATCCAGTAGTTCACATTCAGCAAGGTGCTTTTCACTCTTATGCCTAAGAACCTTCAAAACAGATGCTTGTAGTCTCATCGTGTTTGACGGAAATGTGGCTCAGTTGGCTGAAATGTGTGAGAATGGAGTTTTCATAAGATCACATGATAGATGAGGCTAGAGAACCTAGACCAAAATTTTAGGCAGGAAATAATATTCCCTTCACATTGCCTGAGCATAATCTTGACCATAAACCCAAGGACGTTCTTCCTTCTAGAAGGTTTTGCAGATTTAGGAAAAGAGCCTAAAGACAGGGAAGGAATATGTGAGCTTTGATCATATGTGGGCACCAGCAATCTTCTTATCAAGCAGGCTAGTTTTCCTGTATATATGGGGAGGGTGGTTTAATATCTAGCTTTTAGTGCGAGGCTGGGATGGATTTTGTCACATGTGCATGTGTGTGCAATTACAGAAGTCCTGCCCAGGCTTGCCTGTGATATCTTGTACGGTGGAAAGGACCCCCACTTTTGGATGCTGTGCTGACCAGAGAGGTTGTCTTAAAGGTGATGGCCATGACGTGAAGTCCTGACTGAGGAGGCACACTCGTCTTGTACCTCTACAGCATAGGCCCAGACCAGTGAATGAGTGACTTCTAAGATGGAATGTGAAGGGTGTAGCTTTTGAGCCAGGACAATCGATTAAGTGGTACAATGAACCCCAAGCAGAGTTTGCTGCTATTCACCAAGATACCCTCCAGGGTCTTAACATGCTTAATATGTTAATATTTTTGAAAGCTATTCCTCAATTCTTGGACACTCAGCTGCATAAACTCTTTTCTTAGGATGCTAAATACAGTGCAAGATCTGAAATTCTTAGTGGTAGAGGAATATTGTATAAGCTGTTTAGAATTTTTAACTACAAGTGATTTGTTCTTTTCCTGTATTTTCTAGAAGATTCTAAGAAATGGATCCTTCAGTTAATAGTATAAGGGACGGCATCTATACTTTTAGTTCAGTTTTGTTCTTTTGGCGGGGGTAGGGGGGTGCCTCAAATAATGAATAAAAGGCCCTGAAGCATTCAGGAGACTTCAGCACTGTGTGCCCCAGTTTTGTTCTCTTTTTCTATAATTGTCGGTGATCTTAAAAGCTGTTCTCATTGGCATATTGAAGAAGTTTTATACATTGATAGTGACACAGATCCATTGATGAATTCCCCAGAAATGGTACTTAACTCTTTGGGGGCAGAGTATAAAGAAGTCTGTTTTCATATACTGTAGAATTACTTGCCTTTGCCAGCTGCATGACTGAAAATACCTTGGTTAGTACCTGGCTTCAGCCCAGGGTAAAATAAACACGGCTAATCCTAGATAAAGAGTGTATTATTTTCAGCCTGTGGCTTCTTCATTCCAAGTTGCCTTTTTTCTCCATGGTCTCCTCACCACTGTGTCTGTATTTAACCTCTGCTTACCAGGATGTGCGGGAAGAGTGATTCTGCCTCCGGAATCGCTCGGTCTCGTGGGGTGGACCGTGGGGAGGGGTTTCTAGAGAAGGAGAAGCCACATGGGTCAGTCTGAGTTTGAGGAGAATGATTCTGGAGATAAGTGAAGGGTGAATTAGAGAAGTGATCAGCTAGTTGGGACATTATGAAGATGACAGCAGAAAGGAAAAAACTGATATGAAGGGCAATGTGGAGGAGAGATTTCGTAACTTGACAGCTACTTGGAGATGGGATAGGAGAGAGGAAACAAAATGACTTCGTTATTCCTGTCCTGGTTGACTTGAAGGATAGCGATCAGAAAGAGTTTGACATAGGGAAGAAGAAAATTTGGTAGGACGGGTGGGACGAGGAGTGATATATTTGGTTTTGGTTCTCTGTTCTGGAATGTTGGCAGGGTATACATGGGGTTACCTAATAGGCAGTTGGGACTTATTATCTGGAGCCTGAGAGGCAGGTCCTCGGTACAATGTGGTGTTGTGTGTGGGTGTGAATCAGGATGGGATAATGGTAAAACCCCAGATTTTACATTATAATAGGGCAAAGTGACAGCACTGAACGGCTGTGTCTCCATGACAGCCATCCATTGGATCCAAGTAGTTGTTGGCCTCTCTGGATAAGACATAAGTTTGCCAGTTTGACACACGTCTCAGCTGACTTCATCATTCTATTCCCTTTCTGGCCTCTGCGGGCCTTTGAGTCATTGTCCATGGTCCAAGGGACTGAGAATAGTAGATGAAAAGGGAAATCCTCGTTTAAGAGTCTGAGTGGGGAAAGAGGAGGTGGAGAAGGAGCTGGAGAGAGCAGTTTTTGTAGAGGCCAAGCAGGAGTCAGGTTCTAAGAAGATGGGGTGATCCACAGGGTTTGTCTCTCTAGGGGTTAAGACAGGTTAGGCAGTGAGGTTTAGCAGTGACCTTCATGAGAGCAGTGTCAGTGGGGTTGCAAGGCTGGGCACAGATTGAGAAGTGAGTAGGAAATGGAGATGTGGCGGAGGTGCGGCAGGTTAGGGCATTCTTCCAGGTCCTGTAGGATGGCTCTTTGAGAGATGAGGTGGAGAGTTTTTAAGACTAGGGGTAACTTGAGCTTGTTTGTAGGCTGAGGAGAAGGTATAATGGAGAAGGACGGAATTAAAATAAAGATAAAAGACATGGAGATATTTAATAAGGAAAACTGCAGCAGTACAAAGGGGATGAGGATTGAAAGCAGAAGTGATAAAATGAGCCTTTATAAAGAAGTATGGATATGTTTTCCTCAGAGGCAAGAAGATAGGGAGAAATTTTGAGGAGGGAATGAGATCTAGGAGGTCTCCTTTGGATTTCAGTGATGTGACCCACAGTGCCCCCAGTAAATACTGTAGGCACCCAGCTCATCAAATGGTGAATGGAAATTCCCTGTGTGCTGGGCTCTGTTCTAGATGTTTCTGTGCACTGTGTATGTATCCATATTTATTTAATTCTTATGCCAGCCCAGTAAGGTGGGTATGCTCATTACTGTTTTGCAGATAGGTCACTGGAGAGCAGCTTTCTTCTTTCTGTTTTGGCATGCATTTGATTGCATTTCCACCTGTTGATTATTGATTGAACTGTAAGAGTCACGCCTTTATTCTGAGGTGCCACCTGAGTCTGACCTTTGCCTTAAGCAGAACTCATGGGCATCCTCACTCCACTAAAATTGTAGAGTGTGCAGAGACGGAGGGGACTGCGGAGAGTGGCCAGTCCAGTCTCTCATTTAATAGATGTAAACTGTGAGGGCTGGGGAGTTAGGGAGGGGTCCTAAGTTTCACAGCTAACAAGAGGCAGAACCAGACAATCTCACATCTTTTTCCTAGCCCTGGTCCCACTGCCCCAAGTTGCCTCCCCTCTGTGTCAGACAGGACTACACCTAGAATTACACTTGGGCTTCTGGCTGACCCACAGTATAAATTTGACTTTGTTCTTTGTGTCTTGGGGTATTGATAAGATGAGCCAGAGGGCTGCTCTATTGTCCTGTCTTCCTTATCCCCTGCCTATTTCCAATGAGCCTTTTAGGCAGAGTAGCCTGCATCCCTTTATCCCTAAGTTGTTTGGAATCTGGGTTGGCCTCTTCCTCAGCTGCCCTTAATTTTAGCCTAGGCGGAATTCTCTTTTCCAGCAATCCCAAATGCATGTTTTAAGCTTTTCGGTGTGTTTCGCTTTAATATTTAATTGACATTAGCTAATCTTTACTGGGCTTTTCTAGTAACTTCCCTTGCCCTACCCTGAACTGTTCTGAATATGTTCCTGAGCCTCTGTTAAGTTTCTGATATAAGAATATTTACTTGGGGTCTGTCTCTAATTAAACCGTATTGGAATAAATTATTTTGAATCTTACCATGTTGAGTTTGTGGCAGCTTGGAGAGAGCAAGGCTGAGCCCTTTTTTTAAAGGCAAGGAAATTAAGACGGTTGTGATTATCTTGTCTGAGACCACACAGCTAATTAGAGGCGGGGCTGGGACCAGGGCTTTTCCCTGTTCCCTCTGCTCGTGCAGCCTGCTGCTCCCCCTCCCCCCAGACTGGGGCGGCCTTATCCAAAGTCACTGGATCTTGTGTTCCTTTGGGAACAAGTAAGGGAGTAATTTTTTCCCCAAGTTTCAAATGAGGCAGCATTTACTGACTTCTTAGACAAATATGACTTGTATGTCATCCTTTTATTTTATGAGGTGTCCACAAATTAATAAGAAAGGGCTTTGGCCTCCTTGGGGCTCAGCTGGACATGGGAAGGAGATGGTAACACTTGACAAAGTGTTGTCATTAACTGTGAATGCTGTAATTGTGGTTTTGGGTCTGTGCTCCTTCAGGTGATATATCCCATATCACTCTCTACCGCCTCCATGAGGAATCACCTGCTGCCTTTTGCCGGCCTGTGTGGTGGTTATTACTGGGATCCTTAGGTTAGACTTTTGACTAGTTCATTTGGCTTGCTTTGGCTTAGAGTGCCACCTGCTCTAAACTTTAAACAACCATGTTAGAAAAAGCTTAATAAAAAGGCTGGAATTTTCTTCCATCGGTTTTGTACCCATCAAAGCGTAAGCAGAAGTCCCAGTTTTTTTTCCTGTTTGAGCTCCACAGTTTTTGATGCTTCTTGCATGGTGTGTTGTCAGCATGCTCATGTTGACAGTGCAGGTATAGGTGTAAGTCTCCTTGTGACACATGGGGAAAGTGGGGCCCAGAGAAGCTGGTGGTTTGTGAAATTACTGTCTTACTTGGGGGAAGTTCACCCCTCAGTTGTCAGCCAGTATCCTTTCCCTTTACCAAATTGTTTCTATCTTCTGCCTTGTTGCTGTGCATCCACCTGCCTCATGGGCTCTTCTTTACATATGCTCGAGGTTTCATTAATTTTTTTTTTTTTTTAATAATTTCATAGGTTGATGTTCTTAAGGCAACAGCCCTCCCTCTATTGAAACAGTTTGGGATTGATGGTGAATCATTTGAGCTAAAGGTAAGACTGTATGAGCTGCTGGCTGTATATCTTTTGGTAAAGCATTATGAACTTCCTGGAGGAGATGTGTGAATGTGTGTATATATGTGTCCATTGGAAGTCACATTTATCAGAAGATCTCCAGGACTCACGAACCAATATTACAGACTTTGAACTGTAATGTAGTGACAATAGTAACCAGCAGTTAACCTTGCATTTACTGTTTATGTGATAGGCCCTCGTTTGAGCATTTGCCATGTGTTAACTAATCTGTTACTGAAGGCAGCTTTGCCCATGTCACTGAGCTAATGAGTTTTGGAGCCAAGATTCTGGCCATACTGCTTTCTTGATCTACATTATCTAGATAGAATTTTTGTCCTGAAGCTCCCAACCTTAGTGCCTCTGAAAATTTTCAGTATTTTCAAAACGTGGTGGAAAGTTATATGAGCATCTGCTTTTTTGCAATTGAAAAGAATTTTATCAGTCTAGTATGATGACACTGGATATCTTAAATTGTTCAGCATTTCTGTTTCTTTAATTGATATTTTTAAACAGGAAATGACTTCATTTTTATGTAATAATGTACAGTTTTGAGAGATCAGTTATTTGCATAGGTGGGGCAAAGAGGGTTCTTGATAGTTAAGAAATGGGATCAGCTGATGAATTAAGCCATTTGCTCATTTTAAGGAAAGGAAACAGGTCCTGGTGGTGAGCTGACCTATTCAGTTACTTGGATAAGTGGCAGACATGCCACTTGGACTCAGGCATGCAGGCTTCATGCCTGCTGCTCTTTCTGCTACATCATGGTAGATCCTAGCTCAGCACATGCCCTGTCAGAATTCACATATGTCCTGAAGGGACTGACAAATTGAACACGAAAGAGCTGCTCTGCCTCCTAAGGAAGAGCCCCTTGGTCTAAATCTTACGGGTTGGGTCTCAGGGGAACGCATTCCTTTGCTGCCCCTGCGCTTCACTCCTCTTGGCTTGTGTGCAGGTTGTGCGCCGGGGGATGCCCCCAGGAGGAGGCGGAGAAGTGTTTTTCTCATGTCCTGTGAGGAAGGCCCTGAAGCCCGTTCAGCTCACAGATCCAGGGAAAATCAAACGTATCCGAGGAATGGCGTATCCTTTACATTTGGTTTAGCGTTCTTTTTTTGTCTCACCACCAAATGAATGACTAATGATAGTTCACTTCTTCCTCCAGGCTGGGGATGAGGTTGCGGGTGACTTACATTCTGGAAAACCATCTTGGAAAAGCTTTAAATAGGAAATCGTAATTGTTGGCTGAGATACAGTTTTTTAATATCTGTTTCACCTAGACTGGGTTGGTTGATTGGTCCAGTTTTTCAACGAGTGCTTAAGCACATGGCACCTGTGTATGTGGTCCTCTCCTGAGATCTGTGGTTTGGGGACCACAAATGCAGTGCAGTCCTTCCTCAGAGAAGTTCCTGGTCTAGTGAAGGAGACAAGTATGTAAACAGAGTTTGGTACGACTTGTGAAATTATATAGAGGTATGTACAGTAGGCTGTGGGAGGTAAGTAAGAATAGGGAGTGGCTAGTTTTGTCTGGAGGATATGGTTGGGCTGGAATAATGATGAACAATATCTACCATTTAGGAAGGGCGTACTTTATATGTGCTTCAGAATCACTTTACACATATTACACATATGTAATTATAATGATTCTGTGAATTAACGTAATCCCTATTTTGCAGATAGCTTCAAAAGGTTAAGAATTTGCTCCCAAGACATGCTGCAAGTAATGGCAGAGATTTTAATCTCTACTGTCTTCTATTGAAACATGAGGGCATTCGAACTGAGCCTTGAAGAATAGAGGCTTGAATGCTCCATGTGAAAAAGTGGGTCTGTGCAGAGGTGACATGCACAGTGGGTCTGGGGAGTGGCAAACAAAGTGATGTAGCCGGAATGCAGGTTAGTTGGGGGCATTTGGTGGTGGAAGGTGACATGAAAGACAGGCAGGAACCAGTAAAGAGCTGAAGGTCATGTTGAGCAGTTGACCTTTATTCCAAAGTCAGTCCTTTCCATCTGGAGAGAGATTTTGCATATTAAAAGGTCAACTCTAGTGGTACTCTTAAGAACTTTTGACTCATTGTAGAAATTTTCGAAAAGTACAATTAAAATTTTTTTTTATATATATTTTTTAGGGGGTGCATAATTCGGGAATCTAACTCGGGTCTCCCTCATGAAAGGCGAGCATTCACTGAACCACCCGTGTACCAGAAAAGTACAGCTCAAATAAATAATCCTATCAACAAGAGGCCACCACTTAGAGGCAAAGATAACCAGATTATTGTCATCCCCTAAAGAAAGCAAATGAGAATCCTCCCCTAGGGCGGTGGCCAGGGGACAGATGCGGGGAACTAGAAGAGGTCCTAGAGGCAGAATGGATAAGACACAGATTACCTGGATCTGTGGTACAGTAATAGGGAGTTCTTGCAGAGAGTTTTGGTGTTTCTTGTGAGACATTTGGGTTTGGATGTTTGCTTTGATGGTAGCTACAAAAGTTTGACATGGGAGTAGAGTAGGGTGAACATATTTTCAATTTTATACATATTAGATTTGAAGATGCTTCAAAGTGGTTACAGAGAGGTAAGTGTAGAAAAGCAACTAGATATATAGATCTGTAAGTTGGGAGCAAGATGAGAACCAGAAGTGACTGAGCAATCAGCTACCATGTTTGATGCCCGGAAAGGAGGATGGAACCCCTAGAAGCCACTAAGGCTTGAAAGCAAGAGCAAAGTGCATGCTCTCAGAATATGTAGTTAAGAATCCGGTAAATGGTACTGTTGCCTTCATTATAGCTTGGGAGGAGATAGATTCAAGACCACAGACATGGTAAGGATGGCTCAGGATAGAGCTGTTCGGAGTTGAGTGAAGGGTTTGGGATGAGTTTTTTATTTTCACTGAGTTAGGATGAGATTGAGGATAAGGGAATGGAAAGGGGTAGGATTAGGAAATGTGATAAAGGTGTGGTAAAGATGTGTTGTCACAGTGGAGCACGGCAACTCAAGAAAAAGTTTTGTGGAAGAACGTTAAGGGCTCAGCATAACTTTTGTTCTAGTACTAGCTGCATGGTTGTATGACTGTGTCCAGCAGCAGTTGAAAGCCTGAGGCAGTAGGGCCAGCTTAATCCAGAGATATATATTGACAGGGCCAATGAGTGCAGCAGAACAACAGGGAGCTGTAAATGTTGGTTGAAGTGGTTGCCACTGCGCTTCTTACTGAGTAGAGTGAGAGTAGGTTGGGGGTGGCTCACCAACCTAGAAAGAACATGCAGCCAAGGGGTGGGAAACCTTAACAGGTTTAAAGATTGGGTCTAGTGGAAGTAGATGTGTGGGCTGTAGATTGGGTCTAGTGGAAGTAGATGTGTGGGCTGTGTAGACAGCAGAAATTGTGTTTAGGATTCTGTTTGGGAGCTTCAGATTTTTTTTTTTTTTTTTGGGGGGGGGTGTATGGTCTGGGAGTCGAACCTGGGTCTTCCACATGAAAGGCAGGTATTCTAACCACTGAGCTACCTGTGCACTCAGGGCTTCAGATTTTTAAAATGGTAAAATTCTAGGTGCTGATAATATCTGTTTGAGGGCTTGCTGATGGAGAGTGGTAGGTATAGGAGGGTAGAAGAAGATGTTAGGAAGCAGGCCAAGGAGCTGCAAGGGTTGGGCAGTAACTTTCTCACTCGGAATTGGATGAAGTGGTTCGACCAGAATGGCTGCTTCAGGGTCTGGGTAAGTACTTAAAATCAAGTTTTGTATTTCTCAGATACATTGAAGCGGTCTTGGAAAAGAGATGGAGTCCGCTGACTTTCCAGAAGCCTGAATTACCTTAAATAGTTATTTTAGTGGTGAGGGACATGTAATAGGGTGGGTGGCATAGTCCCAGGGTAGAGAGAAGCACTTGTTGAACAGAAGATCAAACTTGGGGTACTGTCTGATGTTCTTTTTAAGGATCTTTTTAAGCATTATCAAGAACAGATGAAAATATCAGAACGCTTCCTTGGCTTAGTTCTGTTTTTGCATGGTTGTCCAGGGTCCACCTGAAGGCAAAGCCCACCCCATATGTACAGCAGAGAGTGGGCAGGTAGAGAAGGAATAGTTCCTGTCCTGGGGCCCCCAGGTTGGTAGGTAGTTAAATTGACCCAGTGACTTCCTAAGGTGACATTCGACTCTAGTATCCTCCGATTCTGAGGAGCCGGAACTACCCATGGCTTAAAGTTACTGAGAAATGGAAATGCAGTATGATTGGGAGAATGGGTGCCCAGGGTAGTCACACTGAGAGTAGATTTAATCAACAGGCCCATCTAAGAATGCAACAGTCAAGATAAGGAAATGTGTATGTGTGTGTTGTTTCTTTTTGACCAAAAATGCCTTTTCACCAAAAATATCTTTTCACCTTGACCTGTGTCAGTTACTTATAGATCTACCTCTTTCTTATTCAGGTATATGGTATTCTACCATATAAAGAACCCAAAATCAAACTCCATTGATGGCCTTTGAGCTGTCTTCCATTTTTCATTGTTGCCAATAATTGCATTGCACATGAAATCTTATACACTTTCAGAACAATTTACAATTTTTTTTTCTTTTTCATCTGAGATTTGTTTTCTTAATGTTGTATTGTGGCTCTGGTATCCAGTTTCTGTAGTGATTTCCAGTAACATGTTCTGTTTGTTTTCTCTTGCCGTAAAACGTGGGCTTCATGAAACCCATCCTACTGGGTGCCACCTGTACTATCTGAACTGTGTGCAAAAAGCTTTGGGAATAATCCTTAGATGATGATGTCGGGAGATGGAAAAACCTCCAGGGTTATTTATACCGAGGAGAACATAAAAGCTAAAAGAGCTGTAGTGCCCCAAGCACCTGGGATATAACTTTGTCTCGCCTTAGCTTTTCCCTCCTGTGTTCTTTGAACCTTTCCTATTTAGAATCTGAGCCAAAAAGACACCTGATAGATCCCAAGTCCCTCCTCTTCCTTGAGGCACGGGATAGGACACCTAAATCGTCCTCAATCTATGATTTATAGGGCCTTCCTTAAATTCAGGAAAATACATGCGGCACCCTTGCTCAAATCCATGTCTGTAAACCAAATGTTTCAGCCACTGGACTGCAGAGCTGCCCATTTAGCCCCCTCAGAGCAGTATTGTTTGAATTGCGATCGCTTCCTTTACCAGTTTGGGGCCCTAAGGGGAAAAAAGCCACTCTTGGAAAAAGCTTTAGTTGATTTTGTGGTTTTTTACTTGAAAAGCTGGATGGTGTGTGAGGCTAAGCTTGGAGGACTGTTCCCCTGAGAAAGTCTTGAGATGGGAGAACTGACCTTGTTCTCATGTGTGCATTTGAGATTTTAGCCGAATTACCTCCCAAAGCTCAACTTTTCCCTCTTACATTCCGCAGAGAGATAACTGACTGTCCAGGGCTTGGAGGGGACCTGGTGTTGGTTCCTGCCAGCAGCTGTGACTGCATAGTGCAGTTACCTTTTTGTTTAATACCAGCCACTCCCATTCCCTTCCTGTCTAAGGTGGAAAGAGCAAGGAACACTCTGTTTTAGTTTTGTGGCCCTGTCCCAGTAGCTCCAGAACACTGGCTTTCATGAGTCAGTGCACAAGATTTAAATGAAGAACTGGGGTAGGAATAGAAGAAAGGGGTGGGTTGGAATTTGTGGGACAATATAATTTCCTTTCCCTGATTGTAATGAGGGTGTTTAGAGAATGTGACACACACACACACACACACACACACACACACACACACACACACACACACACACACACACACGAACACCAGAGAGGATGAAGGGTGGGGGTGGTTCCTATATGAACTGAAGTTATAAGCTTGTCTCTCTTGGTTAAAGGTGCTTAATATGGTATTCATAAATGGACTTCAGGAGGTTCACAACCTCCTGAAATTATCTGCAAAATTGTGTGTGCACAGCTGTTCCTGGAGCTGGGTTTTGAACACGGTAGTCAGATTCTAGATCAGAGGCTCTTAGCTGTTCTGTGGTGG
>PVIY010010784.1:0-25540 GCA_004026745.1 Myrmecophaga tridactyla | reverse complement strand
GAACACCAGAGAGATGAAGGGTGGGGGGGGGTTCCTATATGAACTGAAGTTATAAGCTTGTCTCTCTTGGTTAAAGGTGCTTAATATGGTATTCATAAATGGACTTCAGGAGGTTCACAACCTCCTGAAATTATCTGCAAAATTGTGTGTGCACAGCTGTTCCTGGAGCTGGGTTTTGAACACGGTAGTCAGATTCTAGATCAGAGGCTCTTAGCTGTTCTGTGGTGGGGCTTCTGCAGATGGCTCCATGGTACTCTGGGATGTAGCTGGCTTTGAAACTCCTTTGTCTTCTTCATTTCTCTGCCTGAATTCTATTATAGGCTTCCACCTGCCCTGAATTGGTCCTGTTACCCTCTTGGTTTCTGTACCTGGAGGTGGAGGGGTAGGAGGAGAGAGCTGTTTTTTAGGAAGGGGGATCTGTGTAATTTTGAGCAAGCAATTCTGTGTCCCAGTTGTTCTTGCTGTAAGCCCTGAAAGTAGGAAATCTGTAGCCCTCACCACAGGATTGCTGTGAACATAAAATAAGATGATAGTGTAAGTGAAAGGCCTTTGGGAGCCACAAATGCTGTGGTATTATGTGTTAGGAAGGTGGGTAGCCTCAGGCCTCCAGAGGCTAGCACTCCTCTGGTCCAAAGGGCATCAGACCCAGCATTGTTTGTCTAAGGTGCCTGTGGTCAAAAGTACGTTCTGGATGAAGAGGTGGTGGTGTAATGGGGCTCTGTGTGTGTGTGTGTGTGTGTTTTGGAAAATCCCTCTTTGCTCTTTCCTCCTTTCAGGTTTGTTCTTTGGAGTCAGTCAAATATTTATCGAGCATTTCTGAGTATAAAAGTGAGGTTGAGAGTTGTGAGGGGTACAGAAGTAAAGCCCCTGTCCTTGTGGAGTGTGTGGTCTCGTTGAAGAGCGGGGCAGGAACAGAATGTGGGTCTGTGAAGGGAGATGTATGGTGAGCTCCAGTGAAGACCCTGTCAGGTGTTGTCTGGAGGGTTTCAGGAGGGAGAGGGAGCTCTGGGCTGGAAGAGTGAGGGATGGCAGTGCCAGTTAGAGAATTTGGACAGTTTGGATGGGTGGAGGGGGTGATGGTGCCAGGTTGGGACACGAGCAAGTTAAACAGGTTGAAGGGTCTGACAGCTAGATTTGGGAGGGCCGGGAGTCACTGGGAGACTCTCGCTAGTGTAAGGAAGAGCGATCTTTTAATGGGGTGTTCAGGATGAATCACAAAGGGGAGATAGGTCACGTTGCAGAGTCTCTGGTCATTTTGTTTCTGCAGCTTAAATGAGAATTAAATGTCTTACTGACAGCCCTTCTTAAAGAGTTGGCCTGGCACAGGCAGACTACACATCTTGTTTCATCTGTTGGGCTTGCCATCTGGAGCCCGCGGGTCTAATGGGAAGATTGCGTGTTGTTATTTCTCATCCCACACGGACAGCCAGCTCTTGACCATACATGCCTTGAAAAGAGCTCAGTACATACTTTTTAAAAATTTTTATCTGTGAGACTTGGGAGAGTCAGTCTCTGTTATAAAATCTAATATTAGGTAATAGTTTCCACTTCTTCGAGCATCACATCCTTTCATTTGAGCTCCTTTCTGGGTTGCCTTCTAGAAGTGCTATTTACCAGTACCGTGACTGTAGGGTAGCAGGTGTGAGGGGCCTATAAAATCCATAAATGGAGCAGTTAATACTTCAATAATTGAAAATGATCTCTGTGAGTTAGAAAAATGCTTTTTTAGATTTTTAGAGACAGCACCCTCCATGTTCTCTCACTAAACCTTTTCTGCTTCCCCTGTCAACAGACCACTGACTGAAGTTGTCTGATTGAAGTTGGCCTTGGTCAGCCACAGTGTGTGTCTGTTCTGATCTTAAGTCCTTAAGAGAAAAACTAATTGGCTGCAGCAGTGGGGATGAACAGAGGTATAGAATATTTTTAAATATGTAACTTCAAAGGGAGCCTGGCTCAGGAAGTACTGAATAGGCTGATATCTTCACTCATTCCATAATTGAGTTGAAAAACACTTCTAGGGTTTGAGTGAATAGGAAGTTGGTGGAGTTCAGAAGCTGTCATTTCATACTTTCTGACTATATTGTTTGCTTTTCCCCCCATGAGTGTTTAGACTTTTATAATGTTAAAAAAATGAGTTATGGCACTATAATTAATTAAAAACAGTTGGAAAACAGAATGGAATTATAAGTCCCAAATTGTTATTACAGTTCCACAACTGTTTACTGGCTTTATAACCGATACTTCTCTGTTCTGGAGTCCAAGAAGAGTGACTTCCTTAACTCTAGTCTGCAGGTACTCTGTACGTGTTTCACCTCAAATGGCAAATCGGATTGTGGATTCCACAAGGAGCATCCTCAACAAGTTCATACCTGATGTCTATATTTACACAGACCACATGAAAGGAATTAACTCTGGGAAGTAAGTGTGCATTTCTGGAGACCAATTCTGAAGCTACCCTTTTCTCTTTTATATACCTGAAGTTAAAACTGCCAGCTCTGAGGTTAGGTAGCTATAGCAGGAGCGATTTAAGAAGTACTTGCCTTCAGTTTTATTCCTGTTGCCACCAACAGGCATTTCTTTCTTTGTTTGTTTTTAATAATGAAAGAAAGAAGTTTTATTAAGTGAGCGTTAACTTTCATAGTTATTCTTTAAAAAAAATAGTAAAGGTCAGTGGAATTATTCAAGCTTCAGATACTGCAACAACTACCAAAGAAAAAGAAACCTAAAATGCAGGTGGAGGATCTGGACTCATGCCATCTTTTTCAAATCTTGGGACTGCAATATGACTGAGGCAGTCTATTTGTGCCTCAGTTTCTCATATTGTATAAACTGAAAGTGAGTGGCTACTTTTGAGTCTTGGCTGGAGAAACTCAAATCCAGAATATACCTCCTCCCTCTCCCCATTTAAGTGCCCAGGTTGTTCCAACTTCATAGTAACTGACAAATTTTATACTTATTTACTTGACTGCCTCTTCCTATAAGAATGTAAATTACATTAGACTAGGGACTTTGTTTTGTTCACAGATGTATCTTCTGAGCACTTTCTGTGCTATTTGTAGTTAATAGCATATATTTAAATAAGAAGTCAAAAGAAGAGATGCATAACACTTAGGGTGAGGTCTGGGAAGGTCTCAAGTGCAAGCTTCCATGTCTCCAGTGGAGTCAGAACATGTCACCCTCCTGGCACAGCAGCTATTGGTATTTTCACAATCTTGGAAGCTCCAACAGGCTTTTCTTGAGCACCTGCCACATGGAAAGCATCACAGTGGCTAGTGATCATGGAAGGTTGAGGGTCCGGTCTCTACCCTCAGAGAATTAAAACCTATCTATTAAGAACAGTACTTTAAGCTCTAAATATCATCTGCAGTCTGTTCCCACTAAAGAATTAAAGTCAGTAAGTTTTTCCACTCTGAGTAATTAATTGTTTAGGGAAAAAAAAATCCTTTGTTATCTAAGTGCCAGTCTGCTTCTCTCTTTATCAATGGGAACATGTAATATCCCTAGATCCAGAAAAGGTTGTTGCTGCAGATTTGAATTTGGTTTAGTTAAGTCTCTGCTAAAATGTTCACTTTAGAATATAAAAAGGAAATTAATGATGGACTGTGCAGTAAAAATATATCTTCTAGGCTTTGGTTGTATATTTACAAACCAATATGTAGAGAAACAATTAAAATTAATTTTTTTATTATGAAAATTTTAAACATACGAAAGAGTTGAAAGAATAGTATCATGAGCACCTGTTTATTGTAGTTAACATTTTCCTGAATTTAGTTTACTTCTCTTGCTTTTTGAAAAATTATTTTGTTTTGTTGAACCATTTCACTTTGAATGGTAGCTTCGTTATACTTTGTCTCTAAAATTTTCAGTTAGTGTATCCTAAAAATAAGAATATCAGAGTTGACTCAGTCACAGATTGATGTTTTGGGTTAAGAAGTCAATTTTTTCCTAAGTGGTAGCACAGCTAATTCTTTTCACATCTGTTCTGCCTGAGGTTTGTTTTAACATGTGCAAAAAGAAGGAAAGGGAGAATAAAAGAAGGGTGGTTATGTTACAGGATTTCTGACCTTCATGAGGCCCGTGGGGTAAGATGAAGTTGATTTGAAAAAAAGTACAGTAATGGCTCATATTCCAAAGCAACAGAGGCAGTATCAGGGGTTACAGAGTTGGGAAAAGATTTCTGTGCAAAGCTAACCCTTTCTTCTAGGAGTTGGAGAGGTCAGTAATGGTTCTAACCCTTGGGGGCATTGTTTAAATATCAGTGGTGTTTTCCTCACTTACACAACAGGGTTGAGAATGCCTGTATCCTTGGGTTACGGTGGAGATTCAGAGACCACATATGTAAGGCCACTAATGCGATTGTCTAACATAGTGGGTGCTATAGAAATGGTAGCTGCTACTGCTACTGTTCTTTCCTTTCCTCTCTTAGCCACAGGTCGAATAGGGGATTGCAGAGAATGAAAGATAGGTAACAGCAGAAGCTGCTTGGTGGCCTGATATTGATGGTACCTTCTCTAGCAGGCCTCCAGCTCTACCAAAGGGTGCCCAAGAAGGAAGCAGAGCAGACTTGAAGGCTGTTCTACCACCAGCTCTAGTGTGACTTTTTATAGTGCCACTCATTTGGATGGCCCTAGAGCGTGGTCAAGTCCCATACTTGCTAATGGTGAGTGGGAAGCCTCATACATGGATCAAGAGGAGGATATGAGGTAGACTTGTCACATCTTGGGATTTATCCACCTGAGTTAAGTTTGTTGAAATCTAGGAGTGGGAGTTTATGTTGGATAAAACCTTGGGGCCTGCATTGGGGTTTTAACTGGTGTGCACATCAGTCTAGCTGTTTGAAGATTGGTGGCTTTTTGACCACCCTTTGCAAATAACACCAACACACATCTTCCGTGAGGTTCCCTGGTAACCAGTTGCTTTGTCAGCATATCTTGAAATAGGCCTGATAACACCTCTACCCTAAACTGGGGATGGGGGATATTTGTTGGAGCAAGGCACGTAGAATTTAATATGTTACCAAGTTCTTTGTTTTCTGCTGTTAGTGAATATGATAATTTGAAGTGATTAAATATAAAGTTAATTGTAATAACATATACATATCTCAAAAAACTTCACATGGATGGAAAAATTCAGAAGTTGTTGGGAAATGCAGGTAAGTGGGTTAAAGCAGTGATAGTAGCTTGTCTTCTGGTTCTCACTCCTGCCCCCCAACCCCATTTTTGACTCTTTGTTTTTGCATGCCACTGCTTCTACTCCCAAGCTTGATGTGCCCTCCCTCCTCCTGGCCATACTACTCAAAGGCAACTTTGGGATTGCTCTAAAATTTTCCAAGTGCCCCATGATGCTGGGTGGGCAGCACAGTTTTGGTTTGTTGAGCATGACTCAAGGTGCCTTGGAACCTTTGAATGAATAGTTACCTCACTGCACTCCCTTCCCTTTGCAGGTGTACAAACCCTTGACTGCATGGACAACTGATTTTTTTTTTCCAAGAAATTAAGGATTGATCAATATAAATGCTCCATATTGTGAATTCCCTTAATACATCTGACATGTCACACAGTTTTTCTGAAACAAATATTTTGGTTAGTCTAGTGCTGGACACAGAGCAAATGCTTTATGAACACGTGTGTTGTGCTAAAGGAGGCAGGTCTGTACTGTGACTGCACATGGACTCAGTGCTGGGTCGGTGTAGACACATAGGTCAGTGAGCCACTGTAGTTTGCCTTTCTACTTAGAAGGTACTGGACAAATAGATTTGACATATCAAATCTTGATGTTTTTTAGAAGGAGTGCTTGTTTATACTGTTCATGGGCTGGTTTTGTTTTGTAGCCAGACATATTGTCACTAGGCTTTGTGGGGGCAAGGACCCATGGGTTTGCCATGGTGTCCCCAGTTCCTGGCACAGCTTTTTGCCAGATGTTTGCTGGATGAAGGCATAAATGAGTCAACTGTGGGTCTGGACAAACAGATGTTAGGTTCTGATTTTTGGATGGTAGAAACAACATGGGAGAGAATGTGGTGGTGCTAGCCCTTATATTCATTGAATTCTGAGATTAGAGATGTCCCTTGGTAATAAAAACATAAAGGTGTGTCTTGTCTGGGTACTTTGTAGGCTTGTGTAGTGGTGTTTACTCAGGAGGAAACCCTCATGTTTCTTAAGAACAGCTTTAATCAGGTGAGCTCCAGGCTCCTGGTTCCCAGATTGATTGTGAGTGAGGATCAGTAAGTTCTATGATAGAGGAATTGCGTAGGCTTTGAAATCCCAAAGACCTGCATTTAAAACTCATCACAGTCAGTTTCTAGCTGTGCAGATTTGGTGCACATGACTTGGTTTTTCTCCATATCCTCCATTTGTAAAATGGGGACACTAGTATTTTGCGGAGTTGAAGTATCGCAAAGACTGTTTGCAAAATCCCCAACTCCATATCTGGCAGGAAGCAGGTACTCAAATTGGAAGCCTCCTTAGTGTTGTAATATACTGTTGATTGTTACAGACTCTGAAAGCAGGATCATTTAAGGGTAGGAGGGGGGAGGGAGAAGATAGGAGGAGGCAGGGCTAGTAGGAAGAGCAGTGAGGACTCATGTCTCTGGGTTCCACCACATGCACCCTCACTAAGGCATATATATTTCTAGTGTAAGCAGAAGCAACTCATAAGGCTTGATGGTACTGGAAGGAAGCCTTAGAACAGAATGCCATCAAAAGATGTTTGTGTTCTTTACATTTGCAGGTATGTGTGAATCCCATTTCATTAACTCTACCTTAGCTCTACACCTTTGAATCACCAGGTCTCCAGGCTTTGGGCTGTCACTTGTTGCTGAGACTACCAATGGCACCTTCCTCAGTGCTGAGCTAGCCTCCAACCCTCAGGGCCAAGGCGTAGCTGTGCTTCCAGAGGACCTCGGCAGGAACTGTGCCCAGCTGCTGCTGGAAGAAATCTATAGGGTATGTCCTCAGCCTCTCTGCAGGTCCCGGGAGAGGCATGATCAGTAAAAGTTCATTGTCTCATTCTTATTCAGTGGCAGCTTTCTTCATCCTTTTTCCTTCTTCTTCCTCCTTTCTCCGTTCTTCTTTCTCCTTCTTCCCTAAGGAGTTAGCCTCTTAAACAGTTTAGCATTAGTTAGTTTAATGGATTAGCTAAACTAGTTGCTGAGTAGGGATCCAGCCCCAGAGGGTTAGAACATAGGGCAGATGAATTTTAAATGGTGGGGAGAGGAAAGAACTGGAGCAGAGTGGTGAAAGAAAGTAAAAGTGAAGCAGGTAAAATAGTAGCTGGGCACACACCACCTTGACCTGGGAGGGTACCATCCCTCATTGCCCCTCATTTGTTGCCTTGTGGGACTTACTATTTTCAAATTTTTCAAGAGAAACAGGGAAACTGGATTTGCATGTACAGTTGATTCATAATTTAAAATAATGTCAGCATTATAGATTTTGCATACTCTAGAAGAGGGTCTAGGGAAGGCAGGCGTGTCCCAACATGGTAGGATTTTGGAAAGCATGAGAACATGGGACAGGGAAAGGGTGACACAATGCTGAAGATAGGCTTCACTGGTTACCATTTTGCTTCTGCAGTTCTGCTGGGGGATGCGCTTCACACCGGCCTACCCTCTCTTTTGGGCCTCAGTTTTTTCTCCGTCAAACCACAGATGTGTGCTGGCCCATGTTTTAATCTATTTCCCCCAAATAGTTGAGATGACCTAAAATAAGCAAGGAAATTGACAGGGAAGAGAAGATGATGGAAGCTGTTTGAAAATATATTTGCTAAGACCCTGTATACTTTGTTAGAGGAGAGTCGCAAATCTGGTTCCAAGATGTCTGTTAGTTTGTGCCACCTTTTCCTTTGGTCCCACACAAGAGAATGTGAAACCTTTTCCTTAACATGCAGATGGAGAAAGTGTCACCTTAAACAGCCTAAGTCAGTGCAGAATCCAGGATGGGCTCGTCATTTCTCTACTGTTGTGTAACAGCCCTCTAGGTCCTTGAACTGAGGACTCAGCATTATCTGTACTCTGAATGATTTGCTGTTATATGGTATATAATGTTTGTATACTCTCTCATTTCTCCAGTTGATGGGCTGAAGAACCTTTTAATCTTTGTCTTCTCAGTTCTTTGCTATCTCTTGTGGTTCTTTCCTAAAGTCTGCAAAGAGGTATTGACTGTTTAAGTAGCAGAAATCACATCCAAGCTCAGTGAAGTAAAATGATTGAGGCAGGTACAGTGATTTTGTTTTTCTTTCAATTCTTCCTTTTGCCAGGCGATCAGTTTATGGGTCACTGTGGTAGGGTGATGTCCATGTCATGGATATTGATCTCCAGACAAGTCTCAGAAGGGAAAACAGCTTATACTCATAATCTACTCTCTGGATCCAACCCAACATTCTTGAAAATATCTCATTAGTCCCAAGGTAGACCAAGTGAGAGTGAACTGTTTCAGAGTTAACCAAACTTCTAGGTCCTAAAAGACATGATTTAATGTCTGTATAATTTTAAAATGGAAGGCAGAAAGCCTATACTTGTAACTACAGAAGAGTGGTCCTATCCTCACTACTCATTCAGTTAGGAAATAGTGGAGGAGACAAATTTTCTATCAAAAGCAATCCTCCCTTTAATTGAACACCCTAAGTACATGGAATCTCAAATAGGGCGGGAGATTTTGTGGTTTCTCCAGGTTAGTGTGATGCCCCGATAAATCCCAGAGTGATTTGGACAGTGAGTAAAGAAGTTTTTGCAAAGTCTCCTTCGGGGAATGGAGAGAAAGGGGGAAGTATTCAGCTTCCCCATTTGGAGAATTTCTGATATTCTCACAAGCAATGGGGACAACCAAATTAATAGGCCGAGCCCTGGATCTGGGGGTTCGCCCCTATGAAACTTATCCCTATAAAGGAAAGTCTAAATGTAGTTAAAATTAGGCCTAAGAGTCACCCCCAGAGAACCTCTTTTGTTGCTCAGATGTGGCCTCTCTCTCTAAGCCTATACGGCAAGTGAACTTGCTGCCTTTCCTCCTACGTGGGACGTGACTCCCAGGGGGTATAAATCTCCCTGGCAGTGTGGGACAGAAACCCCAGGATGATCTGGGACCCGATATCAAGGGATGGAGAAAATCTTCCCGACCAAAAGGTGGAAGACAGAAATGAGACAAACTTTCAGTGGCTGAGAGATTTCAGGTTTGAGAGGTTATCTTGAAGGTTATTCTTACGCATTATATAGACATCCCCCTTTTAGTTTGTAGTGTATTGGAGTGGTTGGAGGGAAGTACCTGAAACTGTAGAGCTGTGTTCCAATAGCCTTGATTCTTAAAGACGATTGTATAATGATACAGCTTTTACAATATGACTGTGTGATTGTGAAAACTTTGTGTCTGATGCCCCTTTTATCTAGGGTATAGACAAATCAGTAAAAGATACAGATAAAAACTAAATACGGGGCACAAGGATTAAAATAAATTGAGTAGATTGAAATACTAGTGGTCAATGAGAGAGAGGGGTAAGGGATATGTTATGCATGAGTTTTTTCTTTTTTTTAGAGTGATGCAGGTGTTAAAAAAAATAACCATGGTGATGAACACACAACTATGTGATGATATTGTGAGCCATTGATTGCACACCATGTATAGAATGTTTGTATGTCAAGAACGTTTGTATGTTACAATAAAAATATTTAAAAAAAAAAAGCAATCCTCCTGAGGAAGGAAGTAACCTTTCATAAGTCTTGCACATACAGACACAGGCTAGCCTCAGATTTTTTGATGCTAATAAATCAACTCAATTTTTGATGCTAAATTCCCTGATTTTTAAAAGGTGGATAGTAGCTAAATGTTGGGGATAAATGATCTAGAGGTTGTCTTTCCAGGTACTTAATTTACAATGTTTGTTGTGTGTGTGTGAGGAAAAAAGTCTGAGTGTGCGATGTGTGTGTCCTAAGGTCTGTGATGAGTGTGGTGGTTTCCTTTTCTTGACCCTGTAGTGACCCACAGGCCCCCTCTCTGACTCTGGGGCCACTTCGTTCCCCTTTTAGGGGACACAGAGAAACAGCAGCATCACATTGCAGAATAGCCCAGTGGGGGCTCACAGGCACAGTGGGAGTGTGGCTTTTATATCCCCATGAATACATAATTGTAGCCCTCAGGCTGAAAGCACAGCCCATAGTACCACAAGAGGAAAAACATACAGTCTGGATTAGCTTACGTATTTTTTTTTCTTTATTCTAATTGAGCCCTACTTTAAACCATTTGATTGTGCCTGGCGCACATTATTATTTTTATTTTTGTTTTCTTTAAATGATTAAGAAGACTTCCCCTGTGTGTCTGTGATCATTAATTGTTTTTAATAGCTCAGTTTTTCTGAGTAAATTCTCAAATCTGTGATAAGGTGTGGTTTGAATGAGCAATAAAAGATCTCTTTTGAAGGTGCTGTTTATTTTTACCAAAGTTTTAAGGCCTCTGATCTAATCTGTCTTATTCTGTATGTCCCATTGGTCATCAGTCCTTGATTCGGTTTCAGGTTTCTGGAAGTGCTCTTTTCCTTCCCATCCTTTTTGCCACCTCCATCCACTGTACCCTAACTAACCCTCCCAACACCTCAGGCCTGTATGATGCTTATTAGCTCTCTGCACCTCTAGAGGAGAAATCCTTTGTAAATCCTCTGGAACATGCTTTTTAGACTAAATCTCCCCTTATGACACTTAACCTGATTTTTTCACTCCATGCTCAGAGATCTTCACTAGCTTCCCAGTGTCCGTAAGATAAAGTCAGAAATCTTGAACCAGGTAGAGAAACCCTACCTCAGCCTGGCCTCTCCACCTTTGCCCTGCAGGTTTGTGCCCATCTTTGCATCTTCTCCGTAAGGCAGCTTGCGGCTCACCCTAAACTTGCCTCCTGGCTGTTCCTCACTGGTCCTGGGCCATTGTTTCCCCCATTCTCGCACTCTTCTTACTTTTCTATTCCTATCCTGCCCATCTCTCAAGAGCCAGCTCAAGTTCCTACCTCCCCCCAGCCTCTCTGTCTGGGCTCTCACAGGACTTGTACCTCTTAGCTGCTGGGTGGCCTTGGCTTTGCCCTGAATTATTCCCGGTTCCTGAGCATAGGTCCTCTTTGCAAGAGACTGAAGCAGTACACGTGCAAGGCCCAGGTCTTCCGCTGTGTGGACACTACCCATTTATTGTGTTAAAATATTGCTCCAGTATATAATAAAAATCTCTTGAGGATGAAGGAATAGTAACATAATGATGAGAAGCAGAAACTGAATAGAACAGTTTTAATTTTAGCTAGCCTTATGAAAGGGAGCAAGATCAGTAGAACAGAATTAGTTCTCTTGGTCCTCATAGTTTCCACAGATCAGGTTTCCTTTTTGGATGGAAACATATGATTCCTCATGTCCTAAAATTTGCTATGTGAGATAAGTAGTATTCCCTGTCCTTTATCAACTCAGATAGTTTAGGAAAAGCAAAAGACTTTCATAAAGACTAGCAGTGGGTTAACCCCTCACTCCTGCACCATTGTCGGGGTTACCAGAAGCTACAGAATGAAGTCTGATAGCCCAAGAGTCAATGCCAGCACCAGAAAATTGATTTAATCTCCACCTACATGCATTAAAAAGGAGAGAGTGTGTCAGTTTAGACAGCAGGGGCCAGCCCCCTTTTCTGTTTCTTTTGCCCAAAGTCTAAGAAAAGCTAGCCTTGAACAGTGATGTGTGAGGGTCAGAAACTGGGTCTCTTGTGACCTGTGCAAAACATGTAGATATTCCAGGTCATCTTGCTTTCACTACGTACAATGTAAGTTTAAATTGTCTTAAATAAAGTTATCCTAAAAAGAATGATTAGAAATGAAGGCACCCTTTAAGGCGTACGTTTAAACAGGGGTAATGTATGCATCTAGAGGTGAAATGACTGGAATGGTTGAGAAATTCAAGAATAAAAGAAAGGAAGGTAGCCAAGGCTGTTGCCCCTCAAGAGAACGTTTTTGAAAATAGTTCTGTCCTGCATATTACACTTTGTAAGAAAAAGCAGGGGAGGAGTAATGTATAGGTAATACGAATGGAGGGATCTCATCTGAACAATTCCCCAGTTCTAAAGCATATAGGAAGAGGTAAAGATATATAGCATGGTGTTCTAGTTTGCTAGCTACCAGAATGCAATATACCAGAAACCAAATGGCTTTTAAAAAGGGGAATTTAATAAGTTGCTAGTTTACAGTTCTAAAGCTGAGAAAATGTCCCAGTTAAAACAAGTCTATAGAAATGTTCAATCTAAGGCATCCAAGGAAAGATACCTTAGTTCAAGAGGGCCGATGAAGTTCAGGATTTCTCTTTCAAGTGAGAAGGCACATGGCAAACACAGTTAGGATTTCTCTCATCTGGAAAGACATGCGGCAAACACGGCGTCATCTGCTAGCTTTCTATCCTGGCTTTCTATTTCATGAAGCTCCCCGGGAGGTGTTTTCCTTCTTCATCTCCAAAGATCGCTGGCTGGTGGACTCTGCTTCTCATGGCTATGTCATTCTCTGCTCTCTCAGAATCTCCTTTTCTCCGAAATTCTTCCTCTTTTATAGGATTCCAGTAAACTAATCAAAACCAACCCAAATGGGTGGAGGCACGTCTCCATCTAATCAAGTTTAATACCCATGTTGATCGAGTCACATTTCCATGGAGATAATCTAATCAAGTTTCCAACCTATAGTGCTGAACAGGAATTAAGAGAAACAGTTACTCCCACAAGATTGCTTAGGATTAAATCATGGCTTTTCTAGGGTACATAAATCCTTTCAAATCGGCACACATGGCAGGCGGTTTCTGAATACATTTGAATACGTATAATAGGTAAGACACTTAATGTCAGATTGACTGTATTGTTCAACGACGACTTTAATAAATATGTGTCATTCACTTAACCCTTGGTCATTAACTGTACATTTCCTAGAATCGATTATACCTTTTTCACTTATGCTCAGTAAAATGATGCCCTCTTGCTACTTTAATTACAAAGGGAAAGTTTGATTTTTCACTAGATACACTTCAGTAAATTTGAATGTCTGTTTATTCTGATAGTCTCAGCTGTTAGAATTGCTTTGATTAAATGTACCCTTAAAGTTTGTTTATATAAGGTTTACTCTCAAAAAACCTGTAGTCTGTTTCATTGTTGCTCAGAATTTGCAATCTGGTGTTTTATGGGTTCTGGTATTCTGAGTATATGTTTCTCTTTTCTTTCTTCCTCTTTTTTATTGCTTTTCCATTTTTTGGTTTGTACAATGATTAATCATTAAAGCGTTTATGTTTACAGGGTGGATGTGTGGACTCGACCAACCAGAGCCTGGCTCTCTTGCTCATGACCTTGGGTCAGCAGGACGTTTCCAAAGTCCTGCTAGGACCGCTCTCTCCTTACACGTAAGTTGTTTGCTTTCAATCTCGTTATTCTTTCCAGTTTAATTTTTTAATTGCATAAAATGACAGAGGTGGTATACTGTGCATAGCATGTCACTGTGAGCACCTCCCTGTGTCCATCTGTCAATGAGCCAGAGGTTGTAACTCATAACCTGGTGTGTTTTACTTTTACAAACAAGGATTTGCCTTCCTTTCCTGTATTTTCATCATTCCTGCCTCTCTTCCCATATAACTAAGGTTCTCTTAGTTATATAACTGAGATATTTGGGTAGTTTTCCTTTTGTCTGTGCTTTAGATTTTATTAACATTTTATAGGTAAATCCCTGGTTCTATTATAACTTGGATTTTATTGTTAGTTTTTTTTTAAATCCCTCTTCTCTCTAGCAGTCTCATTTGCTGTGGCCACAAGGGCTATCTTTTTGTCCCAGGTGATAGGGATGAACTGGCTGGAGAAAATGAAGGAAGAAGCAAAATTCATAGTAACACTAGTATTACTAGTTGGGAAATTGTCAAGATGAATTTGAGGCCATTAGGTGTGTTTAGCAGAAGTTGCCTTCTGAGATATGAAAAAAGAAGAGCTCATCAGAAGACTTGAATTATGAACGGCACAGCGAAAGTAACACTATCCATTGATAGCAGATGAGGATGCCTGAAAGCAGCCTGTGTGAGCGCTGGCATACGTGTGTGAGTGCGCGCGCACGCCTTATATTCTTCAAGGTCATTGCACAGCCATCTGTGAGAGTTAGGGGGTGGGCCTTGTGTGGAAGGAAAGGTTCAGGTAGATATGAGACTGAACTGCCCTTTTTCGGTTATCATGGTACCGATGCTGTATATCTGAAAGGTACAGTACTGTGATAACTGAAGAATGGTGGTGCCATCACATTGAGAGAGGGCTTGAGGACTCCGCTGGGGCAGTACACCACTGGACCAGGCCTTTGGGGTGTGGAAACCAGGAGCTTTGAGAGACATTCTTTTGGAAGCTTCTTTACCTTTTTCTTTTTGAGTTGGTGCGGGAGGCTTTTTGGAACAGGGAAATGGACGTGAATGCATTCTGTTAGCAGTGGGGGAAGACTGATAAGCAGGAAACTGGTGAGGACTGCACTCACTCACGATAACTTGTGTAAAATATTTCACAGGACAGGAAACCTACAATTGAGCAATCCTGGCCTTCTAACACCAGTAATCCACATTGCTAAGATAGACTTTGTAGCTAAGGCATTTGGAGGGCAAGGGCTGAGGATACAGCACCTAAAGTACAGAGATTCACTTCCCATTGAATGTGGTGGGAGCGACCAATGGCTGTGGCCACTGTCCCCCACCTCAGCTGGTCTCACTGCTGCTGCTTTCTCCCCTCTGCCTTGGAGACAGAAGGCTGGCCAGCAGCTCACACAGAACTAGGCAGTGTCTAGAAATGTGTGTGGTCTTGAGGCCTGGGGTTTGGCAGAACATCATGTGAGAAATGGAATGTATATTTTTATTTTTTCTCAACACTTTTTTCTTTTGGAGATTTTTCCCGTTTGGCTCCAGGATGTTGTATAATCTTTCCAGGTCAGCACAGTCGCTTTGTAGAGGGGTCAAGTTGTGACAGAAGTCTTTTAAAAGCTCTTCTGTCCTCCCTGACACACCCTCTCACCAAACATTAATGGCAGTCTTTTATTCCCGAAAACTTGCCTAAAATTAATCCATCTCCTGGGAAAACAAAGTGGTCTGTTCTCAATGGCGCATTAAAGGAATGGGACAAATTGCAAAATTCTGTGTTTTGAGACTCAGCGCTATAGGGAGGAGGCACTCTCCTTGCTCTGGATTACCTGCCTCCTCAGGCTTTTTGCAGAGGGGCTTGCCAGGTTGTGGAATTGGGCATCCTCTCTTCTTTTTGGTGAGTGAGCACAAAAGTGGCATAAGGGAGTTTATTTTGAAGGAAGCTGTATCTCTTTGAAACCCAAATTGCCGTTTAATCATTGTGGAAGGTTCCAGTGGCCCAAAGTGATGAAGGACAAAGTGAGAGGAAAATACATCCTTCAAGGACCAATAGGTGAAGTTTACATCCTGTTTGTATGGACAGCTATGGTGAGCGGGGACAGAATCCATAGTTAAAACTGTCACAGTTGGGGAAACAGTTTATCCTAGTTCAACTCTGGAGCTATCACATTTATTCTTATGTGCAGTTAAAAGTCGTAGAAATCAGTTTGAAACCTCAGATTTCTAAAACCAGAAGCAGGACCCTCCTTGGTTTTAAAAAAGTTTTTCATTTCTTCCAACAGTTTTCACATGTTTTGATTTGTATAAATAGCTTTTTAAATGTCTATTTACAGAGGAAGATGTTTTCCTTTCCGTGTTACTCTCTTTCAAACCCTTTCTGGGAAATAAGGGTTTTTCTGTTCCTCCCTTATTTTCCTCCCACTGTCTCACTGCAGGAGATTGCTGTTGGTGGTTTTCTGTGCTGCTTGAGAAAGTAAGTCTATATGTGTGAAATTCTTCCAGAAGGCCAGAGAGAGTTTTTTTCTGCACTATAAAATATTATTGGTGGGGTGATTCAGATAACAAGCTGGCATGTGGAGAGTCTATTTCAGTTGAATTTGTGGAGTGTTAGGTGAGTTACATTTGGCGACTGACTGTAGTTCACCCTCCTGTTGAAAAGCTTCATTTTGCACTTTAGGGAGGATTTATATTTTACTTAAAAGTGGGATTAATAGGCAACTTAATTAGAACTTTCAGAAATTGTGAGAGGAGGCCAGGGTTACCAGAGCCCTCTACATTCTGCTCTGGCGGTGGAGTCCCACCTCCCTTGATTCAAGTCCTGGCTTAGTCACAAAGCCGCTGTGAGGTCACAAGCAAACATTTATCATCTCCGAGTCTCGGTCCCCACCGTAAGGTAAGGCGAATGAGCCCCAGTTTGTAGGTTTGTGGAGAAAGAGCTGCAGTTAAATGAGATAGGGAGCTCAGTCCATGCTGGATGCTGCAGGCTCCTGCCTGGATGCTCCCTTGCCTGCCCCAGATTGGGGAAGCCCATTTGCCCTGTTCATAAGTCATGTTGAAAACTCAGGAGACCTAGTAAACTACTCTTAGATCTTGAAGTTAGCTGTCAATTGTCTGGTCGTTCATCTATATACATCTATAGTCATTGATTTTTAAATTTATGATTAAGCGTCTAAACAAGCGATACATCTTATTTAATTTTCCTAAGAATTCTGTGAAGTACATGTCTATTTAACAAACACTGAAAGTGTTTACTGTGTGCCTGGTATGGTTTTAAGTGCTTTATACATGTTAGTGCATTTAATTTTCATGAAAACCGCATGAGGGTGGTAAAGGTAGGTAATATGAAAAGCCCCATTTCACAGGTAAGGGGATTGAGGCACAGAGAGGTAGAGTAATGTGCCCAGGGTCACACAGACATCAAGTGGGATTCAGACTCAGGCAGGCAGCCTCATTCTAGAGTCTATGCTCATGTTAATCCTTGCTCTTTTATGTATGTGCTGGGATTTCATCCACATGATTAGACTCCAAGCACCTTCTTGCCTAAGACAGGATGCCATGCCACATCTTCTCAGGAGTGTACTTGTTTCAAACCCTGCAGGGAAATGACCTCCTTCTGTCTTTAGTTAAAAGTTGAAAATAAGCCCTCTACTTTGTTTTTTTCTAACATCAGTAGTTGACCTATTTCTCCTACTTGTGGAAGTGCTGGGGAGCTAGTAGCCCGTTGTCCTTGTTAAACACTGCCTCATCCATTGTTCTCCACTCACACAGTCTGAATCATAGGAACGGGAAGATCAAATGAGATAATGCACAGGGACATGGGGAACTGCTGCCCAGTCCTGCTGCTATTCAGGTGCTAGGCTTTGTGAATTCAGTTCCTTCAGTGCTCTCTGTGAGCTGGCATGATTCCTACTCCATCCTACATGTGTGAAGTAGTTTAAATGCAGAAAAGCTCTGTCACTTTCATGATGCTGTCGGAGCCTCAGAACATATTTGGGATGAGTAAAAGCAAGTATTAACCCTACTTTTCAGATGAAAAAGTTTCAGTGACCTGCACACGATGGGGTCCTGGAAGAACCCAGGTCAGGACTATGTCTTCCAACAGTGCAGCCTGCCTGGTCTGTTTCCTGCTGCCTTATAACTGAATTTAATCACTTTGTTCTTGGAGCAGAGGTCAGCTGGGCTTTGGGAAAGCTGCTGCTGGAAGGCAGAAAAAGTATTACCAAGGTATTTGAAAGCTGTGTATAATGACTACAGGGGCCCATTGAGCAGACTGTCTTCCCACTCCCTGACCTTAGCCCTCAGCTTCCAAAGCAACTCCTTAGCCCTGAAATGTGGGTAACCCCATATCCAAGTGGTGTGGAAACTGGGTGTCCTGTGGGCACAGGGGGCAGGACTCTGTGGCATGGTTTGTGTCTGTGGGAGCTGCAGCAGAATTCTTTGAAACCAGCTTGTGAGATAGACTGAAAAGAAGGCTTTCGTAGAAAAGTGGGCTGTTTTTGTTTTTGTTTTTTCTGAAAATAAGTCACTTTGTCCTGAAAAAAAAAAAATGCCTGCAGCAGATACAGTCCTATAAGTCAGTAGTTGAAAATCCCTCACATGCTCTCATCAGCAACACATATACTGAAATTGGAATGATACTGAGAAGATTAGCATGACCCCTGTGCAAGGATCACACGCAAATTTGTGAATATTTTTCTATGAGGAAATACAGATGGCTAAAAAGCACATGAAAAAATGTTCAACATCACTAGCAATTAGAGAAATGCAAATCAAAACCACAGTGAGATATCATGTCACACCTACTACAAGGGCTACTATTAAATAAACATGAAGCTACAAGTGTTGGAGAGGATGTGGAAAAAGAGGAACACTTATTCCCTAATGGTGGGAGTGTAAAATGACACAGCCGCTGTGGACGATGGCATGGCGCTTCCCCAGGAAGCTAAGTGTAGAGCTGCCATATGATCCAGCAGTCCCACTACTTGGTATATAGCCCAAGCAGTGGCATATACCACTACTTTTTTTTTTTTTCTTTTCCAGAATCGAAAGCAGGAACCCGAACAGACATTTGCACACTGATGTTCACAGCAGCATTATTTATGATTGCCAAATGATGGAAACAAGTATCCATCAGTCGTTGAATGAGTAAACAAAATGTGGTATTTACATACGATAGAATTTTATTCAGCAGCTAAGAAGGAATGAAGTGCTGAAGCACACAACAACACGGGTGAACCTTGAGGATATTAAATTGAGCAAAACAAGCCAGACACAAAACAACAAATATTTTATGGTCTCACTATTAACGAACTAACTGTAGTGAGCAAACTCTGGAAGTGAAATCTAGAGTATAGCTTACCAGTAGATAGGAAGAGGGTAGGAAATGGACAGATGATGCCTAAAGTGTACAGAATGTTTAATATGGTTTATTGTAAATGTTTGTAGTAGATAGAGGTGATGGTAGCACAGTACTGTATGGGTAATAAACAGTGCTGAGCGTGAGTTTCAGTGAAAGGGGACGTCTAGGGACGTGTGTGTCATTAGAAGGAAAGCTGGAGGATAAAACATGGGAACCCCATAGTGGGCGATGACTGTGATTAATAGTACTAATATGAAGTTGTTTCTTGATCTAGAACAAATGTATGACACTTTTACAAGGAGTTAATAATAGAGTAATATGTAGGGGAAATGCACCTATTACAAACTGTGAACTATAATTAGCAGTAATATTGTAGTATTCTTTCATCAACAGTAACAAATGTACCACACCAGTGCTCGGGGTCGATAATGGGGGTGGATGGGGTGGGATAAGGGATATAGGATGTTTGTGTGTTTTTTCAGTAATGAAAATTTTCTAAAATTGATTGTAGTTAAGAGTGTGCAACTATCCGATGATACTGTGAGTCACTGATTGTATACTTTGGATGGATTGTACGGTGTGTGAATATATCTCAATAAAACTGCATAAAAAAATCCTTTGCACAGGAATTGCCTAGAGTCCCAATTGCCTAAAGTTTTTAGTCTAAAATTGTAACTATGCTGTTAGGTAGTAATCTGTTGAAGAGCAGAGGTACTCTCAGTATGCTTTGAGTCTTTTGGGTCAGCCTGGCTGGCTGTGTGGTTATGTCTAGGAAGTGTGAATATATGATAGAGTGCTATGGAAAAGGAGGAAAGGGAAGTGTTCTGAACTCGGGAGATGATGCCTCAGTGGGCTGCCACTTCTTCTAGGCCCGTTCATGGCTGCAGCCGCACGGAGCTGTGGGTCTGTGGAGAAGAATATGGACCAGCACTGGACTTGACAGTGTGCAACTGCAGAAGGACATGGGATGAGATCGTTCTCAGTTCACTTTTCATTTTCTTAAGGAGACAGATGGAATTTAATATTGTTGGTATTTATGTCTCAGCTTCTGAACATTTTTGCTTTTTAATATCCCACCTTAAGGTGATATGGGTGGGATGGGCTGGAGGTGGAGGAAGGACAAACTGAAATATTCTGTAGTCCAGTCTCTTCTGTGGTATTCAGGCTGTCTTCCTCAGATTGGCCGAGGGGGTTGGCAGAACATTATGTAAAAAAGTGGAACCAATTTTGCTTTTTTCTAACTGCTCTGAAGGCTACAAATACCCAAAATATGTAGCCCTGCACACTCAAGCATGTGTTTCTCCCATCCTTTTCCAAGAGATCAGAAGCAAGCAGAGGCCCTGTAGGGATCTTGCCAGCTGGGGAAGGTGTCTGGTTTTTCAAGCACAGTTGAATGATTCAGAGTGAAGTTAGCCTGGGCGAGGCTGTGGGAGCAGAGTGTGTGCCGCAGGAGTGTATTGGCTCGAGGGCAGCAGTGAGAGAGAACAGGCTGTTTTCTCCTCAAAATGCAGATGAGTGGGTGAGATGGCTGCCTTTTCCTGTGTTGCTGCCAGCTGGAAGCTTTGCCCACAGATGTGGACTGTTTATCTGTGGGTTTGATATGTTTGTTTTCTTTTTCCCTAGGACAGGATGGGGGAGGTGGTGTTAGAGCAGGGATCAAGACTCAAAAAATGCAATTTTCAGTTGGTTAGTAAGACAGGGAAGCCAGCAGGGGGAGAGCTGACTTCCTTGAATTGCTGAGAATGTTGAAGTAATTTCTCAAAATTGCTCCTGACTCCTAAATTCCATTCAGTGTCCCTATCAAATGGTAATATGATGCAAAGTGGGTACAAGAGGGGTGTCAGGGATGATAAGGCCATTCTCCTGGAGGTGCTTATATAATTTACCAAGGAGGAAGGGGGAAACCATTATAGAAACCATTATAACATAAGCATTTAATTAGGCACCATCAGCAGTGCCAAGAATGCAATGGAAGTTCAAAGGGGAAGGAACGATCACGTGGGGTAGGAGTTCGTTGGCTAGGAAGGGCTTCAAGGAAGAATTAGCTGGCAGATAGGATATTACTTTAAAGACAAAGAAACAGCACATTCTTAGGTGGAAGAAAAAGTAGAGAAGTGGGAAATTCTTCCATGAATGTGCACACACACACACAACAAGGGTAGTTAATGCTCGTCTCTCAGCCCCTGATGCTCCAGTCATTGCAGCCAGACAGGGTGAGGAATTATTGAGGCTCCCTCTCTCCTTATTTCCTTTTCCTTCCTTTGACAAGTTCAGTGCTCCTAGGACAGAGGACAGGTCAGGAAGGAAAATTCACCGTAGTAGGTCTATGCTTAGTTTGGCAAATATTGCTTGGGGGTGGGTACCAGGATTGGATGTTTTTTTTTTAATTCACAATATATATTTATTTTAAACAGCTTTATTGAGATAAAATTCATACACCACACCATTTATCCAGTTTAAGTGTACAGTTCAGTGGTTTTCAGTATATTCAGAGTTATGAAACCATCACTGCAAGCTAATTTTAGAACATTTCATCACCCTGGAAAGAAACCTCATACCCATCAGCAGTCTGTCACTTCCCCATCCCTCCCATTCTTCCCAGCTCTAGGCAACCACTAATCTACTTTCTGTCTCTATGATAAATTTCCCCATTGTTGCCATTTCCCCATTATGGCCATAAATGGAATAAAAAATACGTGGTCCTTTTATTCCTTTTTGTGAATAAGAATACATTTTATTTATCTACTCATCAGTTGATGGTCATTTGAGTTTTTTCCACTGTTTGGCTCTGAATAATGCTGCAATGAACATTTCTGTGCGTGTTTTTATGTGGACATGTATTTTCATTTCTCTTGAGTATATACCTGAGAGTGGAATTGCTGGGTCGTATGTTAACTCCATGTTTAAGAAAATTTTTTTTCCTTTTAACATTTTTTTGTATTGTGAAAAATAGCGTATATCAAAAAAAGCAATAAATTTCCAAGTACATTTTAACAAGTAGTTATACAACGGATTTTTAAAGTTTGGTATGGATTACAGTTCCATGATTCTTCATTTTTGTGCTTCTAACTGCTCCAAAACACTGGAGACCAAAAGAAGTATCAATATAATGATTCAGCAGTTGTATTCATTTGTTAAATCCTGTCTTCTCTATTATATTTTTCCTTCTCTTTTTTTTCTTTTTTGTGAAAAATAACATATATACAAAAAACAAATTTCAAAGTACATTGCAACAATTAGTTGTAGAACAGATTTCAGAGTTTGGTATGGGTTACAGTTCCACAATTTTAGGTTTTTATTTGAAGCTGCTCTAAGGTACTGGAGATTAAAAGAAATATCAATATACTGATACAGCAGTCATACACATTTGTTAAGCCAGACCTTCTCTGTGTAACTCCACCATTGTCTTGGTCTTTCTCTCACTCTTTAGGGGTATTTGGGCTGTGCCCATTCTAACTTTTTTCATGTTGGAAGGGGCTGTTGATAATTTGGAGTAGGGAGATGGAACTAATTGATATTCTGGAGAGGCTGGCCCCTCTGCATTTTAGGATTTATCTGGTCCAGGGACCCATCTGGAGGTTATAGATTTCTGGAACATGACCCTCGTGCATGGAACCTTAGTAGAGTCTTATATAATGCCTTAGGTATTCTTTAGGGTTGACCGGAATGATTTTGGTTAGAGGTTCACAAGTTATGATAGTAGCAATGTCTAACTGAAGCTAGCATAAGAGTGACCTCCGGAGTAGCCTCTCAACTCTAATTGGATTCTCTCAGCCACTGATACCTTATTTGTTACACTTCTTTTCCCCCTTTTGGTCAGGATAGCATTGTTGATCCCATGGTGCCAGGGCCAGACTCATCACTGAGGGTCATCTCTCATGCTACCAAGGAAAGTTTCATCCCTGCATGTCATGCCCCACATAGGGGGGGACAGCAAAGGCGTCACTTGCAGAATTGGGCCTAGAGAGAGAGCGGCCACATCTGAGCAACAAAAGAGAGGTCCTCCTAAGATGACTCTTAGGCACACCTATAGGTAGGCTAAGCTTCTCTGCTAACTACATAAGCTTCACAAGAGCGAGCCTCAAGATCAAGGATTTGGCCTACTGATTTGGGTATCCCTAATGTTTGGGCACAGTATCTGAAGTTTCGCTGGTGTTTAATAGTTCCATATTATTTCTCCCATCCCTCAGGGACTTTGCTAGTACTTTTTGATTATCTGCTTAAGGTATTCTGGGATGTATCCAGTCATTACATTAAACTATACAGGATTAAAGGCTCTCGTTCTTATTTTGGGCTCCATGTGTTTGGATTGTTTAAATGATCTATCCAGACAAGTTGGGTTAGATTATGTGCTACTGAAAATTTAGGTTATGAACAAAATAAATCTTTCTTCCTTTGGTCTCATGTTTAACATTTTGAGGAACTGCCAAAGTGGCTGTACCATTTTACATTCACTCTTGTATTGTTGGAGAGTTCCAGTTTTTCACCTACTCCTTCAACACTTTCGTTCTTTTTTTTCTTTCTTTTTTTTTTTTTTTGTAATATTTGATTACCTCTGGGCCTCAGAAGCGTGTGTTCTTTATTCTTTTGCTCCTTCTCCCTTCTCAGTTTTTTTTTTCAAGTTTTTAGTATTTTACTGCCAGAGGAAAAAAAATCCCAGTTTTTCATTTGACATATATTTTCAGACCTTAGAGTACTAACGTATGATACATACCTATATACAATATAAGTATCATTCACTTTCTATTTTACAGCTTGCTTTTTTACTTAGCAATAGTCAAATAAAATATATGACCTGATAATTTTGTAAAGTATGTATGCATAGCAAAAATAACAAAGGAAAATGTGCCATAATGCCATTAATGATTATCCCTGAGTGTTCACAATGTGGAAAATTGTTTTCCCTATATGTTTTGGTTTTCTCAGTTTCCTACAATGGAAGGGCATTTTTATTTTTTTTAATTTATTTTGTATTATCAAACCAAAACAACATACAAACATGAACGTTCTTAACATATGAACATTCCGTGTGTGGTGTACAATCAGTGGCTCACAGTGTCATCACATAGTAGTATGTTCATCACCATGATCATTTTTCAGAACATTTGCATCACGACAGAAAAAAGAAATAAAAAGAAAAAAAAACCTCACACATACCATACCTCTTACCCCTCCCTCTCATTGACCATTAGTATTTCCATCTACTCAATAGATTTTTAACCTTTGTTCCCCCCTTTTTTTTTCTATACCCCTTACCACTCGCTTTCATTGTTCACTGGTATTTCAGTCTACTCGATTTATTTTAACATTTGTTCCCCTTATTATTTATTTATTTTAAACCATTTTTTTACTTATCTTCTAATATGATAGATAAAAGGAGCATCAGACACAAGATTTTCACAATCACATAGTCATATTGTGAAAGCACATGTATCATTATACATTTATCTTCAAGAAACATGGCTACTGGAACACAGCTCTACAGTTTCAGGCACTTCCCTCTAGCCTCTCTAATCACCTTAAACTAAAAAGAGTTATCTATAAAATGCGTAAGAATAACCTCCAGGATAACCTCTCGACTCTGAAATCTTTCAGCCACTGACACTTTATTTTGTCTCATTTCTCTCTTCCCCCTTTTGGTTGAGAAGGTTTTCTCAATCCCTTGATGCTGAGTCCCAGCTCATTCTAGGATTTCTGTCCCATGTTGCCATGGAGGTTTATACCCCTGGGCCCATGAAGAGAGGGGGAGGGCAGTGAGTTTGCTTGCAGTCTTGGCTGAGAGAGAGAGGCCACATCTGAGCAACAAAAGAGGTTCTCTGGGGGTGACTCTTAGGCCTAATGTTAAGTAGGTTTAGTCTATCCTTTGTGGGAATAAGTTTCATATGAACAAACCCCAAGACTGAGGGCTCGGCCTATTGATTTGGTTGTCCCCACTGCTTATGAAAATATCAGGAACTCTCCAAATGGGGAAGTTGAATTTTCCCCCTTTCTCGCCATTCCCCCAAGGGAACTTTGCAAATACTTTTTTATTCACTGTTCAAATCACTCTGGAATTTATTGGGGCATCACTCTGGACAAACCTACAAAATCTCATGCCCTATTCAAGTTTCCATGTACTTAACAGTGTTCAATTAAACTATCCATATAAGTTATATTAGGAAATGCACTAGTCAAAATACAAATTTTGTACTAAATCAATATTTTTTTCTTTAGTCTCACACATTAAAGTTTTAAAATATGAATTACCATTTGTTTTCAGCACCCTGCAATATTGACATTCCTTTGTTCTTCCTCATGTAAAATCATTTTTTAATTTGTACATTTAGCCACTATCATTATGTACTCTAGGCATTCCTAGATTATACCATCTCAGTCTTTATCATCTATCTTTCCATTTGTGCCCCCAATCCTCCTCCCTCTGTCATTCTCACATTCAGCTTCATTCAGTGTTTTAACATAATTGTATTACAGTTTTATTTGTGCTATCCATTTCTGAGTTTTTACAATCAATCCTGTTGCACAGTCTGTATCCCATCAGCTCCAATTACCCAATATCTACCCTATTTCTATCTCCCAGTGGCAGCACTTTGTTCTTGTCTATCTTTTTTATTGTAGCTGTCATAGTAGGTATGAAGCGTTATCTCATAGGTTTTTTTTTTGAGATGTATATTTTATTGCGATATAGTCACATATCATACAGTTCATCCAGAGTGTACAGTCAGCTGGTTTTTAGTATTATCAGTCCTGCATCATTACCACAATCCATTTTCATTTCTCCGAAAAGAAAAACCCCATATCCCTTAGCAGTCACCTCTTAATTCTTCTGTC
>PVIY010010783.1:0-67541 GCA_004026745.1 Myrmecophaga tridactyla | reverse complement strand
GATTTATATTAAAACATGGCTTTTCTTAGGGGGCATACTTTCTTTCAAACCAGCACAGATGTTTTCCTTCTTCATCCCCAAAGGTCGCTGGCTGGTGGACTCTCTGCTTCTTGTGGCTTCTCATTCTGCTCTGCTCTCTCTGAATCCCTCATTCTCCAAAATATTTCCTGTTTTATAGGACTCCAATAAACCAATCAAGACCCACCAAAATGGGTGGAGACATGTCGTCCCCTAATCCAGTTCAACAACAGTAGGTCTGTTTTGATCTGTTCTATTTAGGTATGCTGTGCTTCTTGAATCTATAATTTTATGTCTTTCATAAGAGATGGGAAATTTTCAGTGATTATTTCTTCTATTAGTCTTTCTGCCCCTTTTTGCTTCTTCTTCTTCTTCTGGGACACCCACAACACATATATTTATGTTTCATGTTGTCATTCAATCCCCTAAGCCCCCGCTCATATTTTTCTGTTCTTTTCCCTATCTGCTGTTTTGTGTGTAGGATTTCAGATATCCTGTCCTACAGTTATAATCCTTTCTTCTGTCTCTTCATTTCCGCTGTTCTAAGTCTCCATTGTTTGTTTTTTTCATTTCTTCTATTGTACCTTTCGTTCCTATATGTCATTTGTGTTTTTCAAATTTTTGAGTTCTTCTTTATATTTGCTTAATATCTTCTTCATATCCTTCATCTCTTTTCTGTACCTTCCCTCAACTAATTGATTAGATTTTTTATATGATTTTGCATGTCTGTTCCTTAGTTAGTTGTTTCAACTCCAGTATCTCACTTGAAATGTTGATTTGTTCCTGTAACTGGGACATATCTCCAATTTTCCTGGTATGACTCATTGTTTTTTGCTGGCATCTAGGCATTTGATTTCCTTTATAGTTTATTCTGGAGGTTTTATCTAAAGTTTTCTTGTCTATTGGCTTTGTTCTCTATATATTCTTTGGCACTCAGTTCAACTTATTCTAGACTTCTAGCATAGCTTCCGTTTAACTGATCAGAAGTTTTCAGCTCTTGTTTTTTTGGCTCTTACCCTGCCTATATGGAACCATTTTTTTAAGGAGGGTCTCCTGAGATATGGTCATTCCCAGTCAGATTTTCCCAGACAAGACAGGCCCACATCCCAGGAGGAGGGTATAACCGGTGTCAAGTTTCCCTGAGCTTAAGACCCAGCAGGTTGTCCAATTTTCCTATGAAGCCTCTAGACTACCTACCTCTTCCCATCAGTATAAAGTGATGTGGTGCCTTAGCAGTCTTCCCTGCCAGTGATGTTCTTGGGACAGAGGCTGGGTAGACGGTGGGATTAGGTTGTTTCTCTTTTTCAGCCTCTGGGGCCTGAATGCTCTGAAGGAGGGCAGCCACTTTAGCTGGGCCCCAATCCCCTTTTCTTGAAGAAGTTATACCCTGTAGGGAATTATCCCCATTTACATGACTAATTACTTTGTTTCTCAGACATGCCTTAATTTTGTCCTTACCTTTGGCAGTGCTGAAGGCTGAGCATACTTGCAGTTCTAGCTAATGGACTATTATGAAGAAAAAATAAAACAAAATAAAAGAGAGAGAGAGAAACAAAAGAGCCTTTCAGAGCCAGACCCCAGCTTCCCAGGTTTGTTAATCAAGAGCTGGAGTTGGTATATGACTCTGTGTCCCCAGGTTCTATGTGTCCCACTCTCTTGGTGCCCAGCCCCTTTTCAGTATTTTGTGGTATCCAAACTAAAAAATCTTATGCTGTTGTTTTTTTTTTTTTCCTTCTTCCCATCAATCCTACCTTCTCTCCTCTGGGGTAAAACTCAGTGTTCTTTTAGTGCTTACTCCATCTATGCCTGGGATCTATTTACAGCAGTCCAAATTTGTTCATTAATTCTACAATTGGAGCCTAGTTGAAACACCTTCCTTACCTCCTGGCAACATCTGTTTATTTTTCCCTCTGGAAAAAGCCTTCTCTGCCATTGGGGGAGGGGTATTGGCCTCCACAGCTTGGGAGATCAGTGTTTATAAAACTTGTGCATGATAAGGTCCTTTCTTTTTAGTTATATTTTATTCCTTCATCTATTGATGTGAACAAATTAATTCTCTTGCATTTAATTTCTTGCACCGTTGATATCATCAGCAGCAAAGATCAAAATTAAAGCTACCGGCACACACAGGTAATAGCAATCTGTCTTACTTTTTTCTCTTTTACTCCACCATTTTTCAAAGCATAAGACACCTGTAACAGAAACAAAGTGCTTTTACTAGAAAGCACAGCATCTGCATGAGCAACACCTTTGTCTTTAAAGAATATGAAACTGAAGCAAGAAGTTTCTATCACTCCATAGACTGAAGTGATGAATAGAGTCCAGATATTTCCCTTATATAATATTATACTTTCTAGCTCCCAGTTCTACCTTTCTTGTGACTATGAACAGAAAACAATATTTCTTGGTTATATTTTAGATAATTATTCTAAGATTACAAAGGAAAATTTTTGATCACTCATTGGGCTGATTTGAAATTGTTATGTACCCCAGAAAAGCCATGTTCATTATCTTAATCCAATCTTGTGAGGCAGACATGTTGTTAGGTGGGAACTTTTTGATTAAGTTGTTTCCATGGAGATGTGACCCACCCAACTGGATGGGACATTTTGATTATGCTGCTTCATGGAGATATGTTTCTACTTATTCAAGGTGGGTCTTAATCTGCTTACCAGAGTACTTTAAGAGGGAACCATTTTGGGAAAAGTTCAGTGCCAACCCAAACAGAGATGTCTGGAGATGCAGAAAGGAAATGTACCCAGGGAAGCCATTTGAAGCCCAGAAGCCAGGAAAGAAAGCCAGCAGACATCATCATGTGCCTTCTAATGTGACAGAGAAAACCCAAATGCTATTGGCCTTTTCTTCATAGTCAAGGATGTCTTAGTTTAGACATTTTTATGGCCTTAGAACTGTAAATTTGTAATTCAATGACTCTCCTTTATACTGCATTCTGGAGGCTTTAGCAAACTAAAACATGAATCAAGTATGCTACTGACCACCTACAATTTCATAGATAACTGTATATTGAAAATGGCAGTATTTGTAAATCTCTGATATCTCCACTTTTTTCTCTTCCAGTGTGTTTCTGTATCTTTCCTCCACTTTCTGCAAAATCATTTCAAAATTTAATTAAAAAAACTAGATTTGCTCAAAGCAGCAAAAGAGATATTGGTTGAGATGGGCATATAAGACATGTCATCTAAGCTATGAAACTGAATGAATAATATCAAAGCTTAGTAGGAGGAAAGATTTGTATCAGCTATCCTCAGAATTTATGCCACATTACCCACAATGCCCAGTATTTGGAATAGTATTTCAGAAGTCATCATGATTGCATAGGAAAAAGGAAAAAACTAATAAATATCCAGTCTTGAAATCAAATTTGTATAATCACTTATTAAGGTGTGCTGAGAAATGCTTTTCCATGTTGTTTGTAAATAAATTTAAAAAAAACATGAAACAAAGGTAATTTTATCACACAATAAGGGATTGCATTTGAGTGCAAAAGCAAGTCTCTGCAGGGCCATCAGACACCTTCCTTGAGTGGAATAATTAAGTTTGCAATTGCTGGAGGAGACTGCAATGGTATCTCAGTTTATAGCCTCAAAGCCAAAGGGACCCATTAAATTGAAATAAGTGAAATTGTGCTAGTTCCTTGTAGGCCAAGTACCTAAGTGACATCACCATCATCAAGGTAACGTACTTTAGTGATGCCAGGCTACATTTAATAATAGCAGAATCTCAGACAGACTTTTTTCCATAAGTAGGTAAAACAATGCTCTTAAGGAAAGGTGCCTGACAGAAAATGAGTCACTGAAGGACAAACAATTAATTAAACAGTCATTCGGGAGTTGAGAGAATTGATAAACAGCCATGAGAAATGTGATTTAGCTGAATTAGTTTAGAAAGCAATTTTGCGTTGTGACTTCCAGACATTTTGCCTTTAGAAGTCAGTTTTCTCATCTCCAAGAAAAGATGTGGGTAACACAGAAGGGTGGACTGGTGAGTATTTATCCTTAGTGACAAGCTCAGCAATCCCCAAATTCTTCTGAGAGTCACTCATTCTCAATATGACCTATATCATAACATGAAATACTATGGCACCACCTGAAACATTAAGCATGTATGATATAATCTTTTTTAATAGTGGAAATGATAGAAATTTAGATGTCTCACTTTAAAATTAACTACTATTCTACTCCATTCACATATTCATCTGCAGCTTTATTTTTTAAAGTAGTATATTACATAAAACCTGAAACAGTTATCAAGATGAGTACTATATTAGTCAGGACTTTCCAGAGAGTGGGGAATTCAATTTACATTTTAATTTAGTCATGTGCACAATGAGACTTCGGGTCTGGCTTTCAGAAATCTTTAGTCTGCAGTAAGTGGAAACGAGTTTTTTTCAGGTCACACATGAACACATAGAAACTTTCATGTCCTTTATATGACACTTGAACTGGGAATTTGAAGCCTTGACCCATTAATAACTGTATCCAGAATATTTAGAAATAATCAGCCAACATCATTATGCTTTTTCAATCCACAAAACTCTGAAAGACATGAAATACACTGTCCCCCACAGCCTTGCTTCTTGTAAGCATCTGAACAGCAGTATCCAGTGATGATATTTTACACATTTCTATTGTCAATTCACATCATATATCATCAGTGCCATTTTTATAATTGGAAAAAGTCATTTGTAACTTTGAATCTAATCAGATTAGAGAACCAGTTTCAAAACTTCCAGAACCAACTCAGAAAATTTGTGGTTTCTCAAGAGCTACCTGACCCTTGTATCAAAATCTATAGTCAGGGTATACCAGCATTCTGGTGGTCAGGGTTCTATTGGGAAACAAAACCAACATGAGATATCTGTAAATATTATGAGATTTTAATAAAAATTGTCTCATGTGATTAGGCAGTTGCAAAAACCTAAATTCCCTAGGGTAAGCAGCAAGCTGAGAACTCTGATGAAGGTTCTTGATGAATCCTGCAGAAGAGGCTGGATGGCAGAAGAAGAGATACAAATTATCTCTTCTGGCTGCAGAAATTATCATTTCTCCTTTTAAAGCCTTCCACCGATTGGATGAGACTTCTCTCATTGTTGAAGGCAATCTCTTCAGTGGATTGTAGATGTAATTAGCCATAGATGCAATCAACTTACTGATGATTTAAGTCCATAAAATGATCTTAAAGTAACAATCAGGCCAGTGCTTGCCTAACCAAACAACTGGACACCATCACCAGACCAAGTTAGCATATGAACTTAACCATCACAACCAGAGAAACAGAAATGATGGGTTATATATATGTAAATATTGAGATTTATTAAAGAAATTGACCATGATGAATGACAAGTCTGAATTACATAGGACAGGCCACAAGCTGAGAGTGCTAATGAAGGTTTTGATGAATTCCACAGGAGAAAGTTGGGTGGCTAAAGTAGAAATAGAAATTCTTTCTGATGCTCAAATCATCAGTTTTCCCTTTAAGGCCTTCAACTGATTGTATGAGATTTCTCTCATGGCCAAAGGCATTCTCTTTCAATGATGGTGGCTGTAATAAGCCATAGATGTAATCAATTGACTAATTTTTAAATCCAAGATACACCCTCACAGTAACAATAAGACCAGTGATTGCTTGATCATACAGTTGGACACCATAATCTAGCCAAATTGATACATGAACTTAATCATTACAAATACTGATTACCCGGAATATATCTAAGAAGCATAACAAACATGAAGAACAAGTAAGGCTTGTAATGAACTAAATACAACCTTCTTTTCTTCTCCTACTATCTGGGAGTCAGTTGCCATCTAGTACATATGGGAACACTGCCTCAGGTGTAAGAGGGGATCCTAGCAAATGACTACTTTATTACTTAAATAGCAGATAAGGTCTAAAAAATCAGGGGAAAAAATCCCACTTTGGCCAGCCCCCTGGAGGCCAACTGCTCAAGTGAAGGTTGGTGGATAGCAGCTTCACTCATCTCTTCATTTCAGAGATAAGGGACCAATTGTGGGTGGTCCCCTGGAGAAATCAATCACTTGGCAACACTACACGTTTCCCTTTATCAGAGATGAGGGACCAAATTTATGCCTCCCCCAGCTGCCTGCATTATTTTGCTAAATAGAAACATACCGACACCTGCACAAAACAAGAAAGAGGAGAAAAGGAGGAAGGCAGAAAAGGGCTGGGAGATAACCACCGAGTGTGTCCTTGACTTCCCCAGGACCATCTCTTTAAATTTCCTTCAGCTAAGGTCTTCTCATAGTCCTAGATAGAAGGTCATGTAAGTTTCAAGGATTTTTGGCATTTCTTAAGGAATAGATCATAATATGAAGGCTTTAAGTCACAAATATTGTCTCAGTTCATTAATTAAATATCCACTATAAGATATTCAAACCATTCCAATCTTATTGTAGCTTTAAATCTCTTCTTGCCCCTAAATTATTAAGGAAGTTGAGCTAGAGTGGTGCATGATCCTTCTGCTATCTACTCTCTCCTGACTCCTTTCCTCCTACCCTTGCAGGCTTATGTTTGGCTTCTTACCAGAATCACTTGAATGAATGGTTTTATGCTTCCTGGTCATAAACGATGGACAAAGCTGTTTCTTCAGTACATCTATTAGATAAAGTTGACTTCTTCTCTTATATATTGCTTTTGTACATTTCATAATTGTTTTTTTGCTCCTTTATTGTGAAAACCCTGTTCTCTCTTACACATAAGTTCTTGTGATTCTTTCCATAGACTCAGGGCATTCAGCAATACCTTTCCAGCTCTCATCCATCTTGACAGCCCTAATGACAGACCCTCCCAAAAAAATCCTTGCCAGCATGGCCCACATCTGATTTATCAGAATCAATCATGCAACCTTTACCTGGACACTCTCAGAAAGGGCAGGCCATTCCCAATGCAGCAGCACCTTCTGGCCCAGCCACCAAAGCTGCTAGCCCTTTTCACTCCCTCAAAATTTCTTGAGCAGGAAAGACCTCAGACCATGCTCTGCTTTATCTTTCACTGCTGTGGTCATAAACCCATCCTTTAGTTTTGCTGACTATTTCCAAAGTCTTCAACTAGGAGCTAGAAGTCTACTATCCTCAAGTTTAGGGCTAGATAGTAATCCTCCTCTCCTCCTAACTGCTCTCCTCTAAAGGGAGAAGGAACAGCCAGGAAGTCAATAGGTTTCTCCAGAGAAATATCTTTACTAATCCATTTCATAAAATTCACAACTTGCTTGAAGCTATGGTTTTCTTGTATATTTTTTAAGTAGATTTGGGAATTTAAGAATTCAAAATTCTCCAGCAGTCTTCCATATGTAGATTTATCTCACACTCAAATTAATAGTATCATCATAATGGAATCTAGGTTAAAATTAAAGCAAGAAGGATCTCATCCTATCACATACTCTAGAGTCATATGAATGCCATGTTATTTTTAACTAGAGGTAAACTTATTAAGATTGCTAAATTAAATAATTGGAATGCACAGGTGAAATGCATAGCTTTCAGGACTGTCATCTGGATGGAGTTGAACAGTTCCAAAATGAACTGAAACTAGTCTATCTGAGCAGAGCCTATCAAAGCCAATAGTAATAGCAGATTTTAGTGACCAAAGTAATGTACTGCTTCTGTTAACCAAAGGGCAAAATAATTCATTTATTCAGTGAAACATTTAAAATAGAAGGGAAATTAAGTCTGTAGAATTCTCTAGAGATAATGCATACAATTTTAGGACTTCACAGATAACTTGAAGCCATGAACTCCAGGTCAAGCATCCCTTGGGGACATGATCATTACAGGTTCCTTCAAGCCAGGTTTCTACCTTAAGGAGCAATTCATGTGTTATATAACACTGTGCTCATATCCTCTGCAAAACAAACTTCTGTTACTAGAGCCCCTTAATAATCATAGTCCAAAATAGAAACTTTATGAACAGCAATATAAAGGTATTCCTTCTGGAATATGTAACTTCTGTTACATATTAGAGAGTGTCAACCTAGGTTTCATTTCAATCTCTAAATTTAGACATCATATCACAGATATACAAAACTTTACAAAAGAAGAAAAATACTATATAAATGATCAAGAAACAAAATAGAGAAAAAGAAGATACAGAAAAGCCTACCATAAAAATTGTTTGCTGCCCCATCTCAATAAATATAATTAAATGAAAAATATATAAATTTATAAAAGAAAATGTAATTAACTATTTTTCTTATTGTAGTATAATGAGTGATAGGGGTAAGAATGAATCCTGTCCTACACTTCCTGTCTCTCAAGACATCCAAACTTTCTCTTGAATGTATCTGGTACTCACCACATGTTTGTAAATTGAACATAGAAATTTCAGTACAGACTGTTGCCTCACTGTCTTATTTTTCAGTTGTAATTAAGGGGAATTAAATAAATGAGCAAATAAGAATATCTATCATAGACAAAGAGGGTTAAATAACTGAAAAGGGAAATATCAGGTCATCGTCCCTGCAGCCATGAGTCTAATCTGCTCTAAGAGAGGGGAAGGGATGAGATGTTTGAGGTCCAAGTTTCTAACTAGACTGAAGTTTGAATAAATGAGAATAGCTAGAAGAGAGAAACTTTCACATAAAGTTTAAGGAAACAGATTTGAAGTTGTTGTTTTTTTTAGTAGTTGAAGTCATTAATTGTAGGAAAAATAAAATTGCTTTGTGCTTTAAACCAACTGAATTTAAACAGTTAAACAAACTGGTTAATAAGCCTTAAACAATTTTTTTTTTTGAAGAGTATAGACAAATTGTGGGTGGAAGGGGCAGGTTGCCGGTACTCAGATCCCTCCTACCAGGAGTTATCTGTGATGTTGTTTCTCAACATTGGAGAAAATGGAAATTGGTGCTAGAGACAAAGCAAGACACTGAATTACAAGTAGGAAACCTTAAAAAAGGAGAAGAACAGAAGCCAGAGAGGACAAAAGATAACTGAGATAAGATGTTCTGAGGCAAAAAAAAAAGAAAAAGAGAGGAAAAGGTCAGCATTGAGGGAAAAAAAGAATAAAAGAGAAGAAATGTAAATATAAAATTGAAAATGCTGAACCATAAAATAATTTAGTTATGATATTGGCAAATGAAGAAAGGAAGATAGCACATACACATGCACACATTTAATCATGCATTTATTTCATCACCCCTCTTCTGTAAAGTTGATGGGGACTATGGACAGGATCAATCCCCTGATTTAAAGAAAAAAGCATAGGGATCAAGGTAAATTATTGATCCACTCACTTTCTCCACCATATGGAGGCAAAACTTACTTGGGATATTGAATTAAACCAGGCTTCTGGGTTCTTGGCATTAACAATTTCTAATTGGTTTAGAAACACACCTAACCCTCCGGATCAGAGAAATGATGAGACGCTCAAGAGGAAGGTCTTATAAAAATACCATTTTAACAGAAAGCCACCTGCCTTGGGGAAAGTTCTGAAATCTCTTTTAGGATTTACCTTTCTTAAGTCATTTTAAAAATCTTTCTTTGATATTTCGCCTTGATCTCTTTGCTCCCTTTGATACAGAGAGGTCTAACAGACTCTTTACAATGTTTAGGAGCACATCTAAAGAACAACAGGAAATGACTAAAAAGGTCTTATGACCTAGAAATAGTCAACTCTTTCATTTGAAGATTCCTGCAGTCTTAAGGATTTTTTGATATTTTGTTTCTCATTGTATGTTTTATCACCATGTTTTCAAAGGGGCATATTTTTCTCTTGTTAAAATAAATTATTAGATAATATATTAATTATGGGAGCTTATTTGATAAGTTCATAATTCATTAATTAGCCAGCATCCAAGATATATGTCAAAAGGAGCTCTACCATTGAAATACTAGTGGTCAATGAGAGGGAGAGGTAAGGGGTTTGGTATGTATGAGCTTTTTCTTTTTTATTTCTTTGGCTGGAGAGATGCAAATGTTCAAAAAAATGATCATGGTGATGAATACACAACTATGTGATGATATTGTGAGCCATTGATTATAACCATGTCAAGAATGTTTGTATGTCACAAATGTTTGTATGTTTGTTTGTTGTTTACAATAAAAATATTAAAAGAAAAAAAAAGAGCTCTACCAAGTGAAAAGGGGAACTTTTTAGGCAGCAAACAAAGAGGCATATGATTGGCTACTGTTAAGCTTCTATTTTACATGAAGGATTTTACATAAGGGGGTCTTGCATTGATTAATACGTTATTCCAATCTAATAACTATCTTTTCTGGACCAAAACTTGTTTCTCACCAGTTGCTATGTATCTGTAATTCTGTAGAGTGTGCTCAATTATTCCATTTTCACAGAAAGCCGCTGCAGGTCAATTGTTGTTTTCTGAAAAACCCTTTCATGGAAAGGGTTCACTCATGGTAATACCCAATAGAGGTAGCCATTTTCCCTTAATTAACAGGTCCCCCTCTGGTCATGTTTGAAATGATCTCTCATTGGAAACATGAACAAAGCACTCCATTTGCCACCAATGATTTCTTTTCTTATCAGGCAGTCAAGTAGTCTAAGTCAATTGTTTTGGTCTTTCTAACCTTTTAATTATTTGAGTTTGTTTTTTTTCTTGATTACAGTGAAGTTTGATTGGGTGGCTTTGAAATACATTTAAGATTCTTGGAACGGGGTGCAATGTTAGTTCAGTGACAGAATTCTCACCTGCCATGTGGGAGACCCGGGTTTCATTCCTGGCCCATGGACTTCCCAAATACAAAACAAACAAGTAAGCAAAAAACAAAAAACAAACAAATAAAAAAATTCAACAAATGGTGCTGCAATAATGGGATACTCACATGGAAAAAGAATGAAATGTTATCCCCACCACATAACACACACAAAAAAAGAGTCTTGGAGTGGGATTACTTACTCAGTTGAGTGGATTATGGGTATGGCCCTCTCTCTGAGTCAGGATGTCTATTATATTTGTTTTTATTTTTCATCTTAGCCCACTATAGCCAGTCCCATTTCTATTATATTTTCCTTTTGGTTCACTATCTTAAGAGCAAATCTCTGTCTTGAGGGTGACAGGGAATTTGAACAGAATCTCAAAACACAGTTTGCACAAGAAATAAAAACATATAGACTGATAATCATAATTGAAAGCATAAATCCAAAACATACTAGTTATCCCCTGTTCCATTTAGCCAAAAACCTAGGTCAGGAAATAGATTGATCCATTGAAATGTTTGTGCCTAATTGATACCATGAAACACCTAACTTGGTCTTTCAAAATATTTAGGTTATTTACCATTATGCCAGACTTGTTAACATAAAAGCAACATTGTTCTCATTGGGCATGGGCAGTCAAGGAATCCACAGTTCATCTGTTTTGCAAAAACACTGATGCTCAGTTGTCAACTTCAGTCTGGAGGGCCTAAAGAGCATTGAGGATGGTGTTGAAACTGTTTCATAACCTGAGATATCTTTATAACTGCTCACTTGATGTCATATGCTCCTAGGGAAAATATGATGTTGTGCAAGAAAGAGTAGGACGCTATATTACAGTAGGTCAAATATTAGGGGTATTATTGTTGGTGAGGCCCAAAATACAAAAAGATGCTAAGTTAGCTTTCTGACTGGTATTTCAGGTAGACAATATGTGAAAAAAACACAGAATTCAGTCCAATTTACATGTAGTTATCTGCAGTTTACAAAGGGGAAACAAAATTTAATAAATATTAATGATAATAAAATTTAAAAAAATACATAAGACTGTACAACACAAACTATAAACTTAATGTAATTTGTGGACTATAGTTAATAGGAAAATTATAATAATGCTCTTCCATACATTGTAACAAAGGTACCATACCATTTTAGTTTGTTAAAGTTGCCGAAATACTGACACCATGAAATAGATTAGCTTGTACAATGGAGATTTATTAACTTACAAAACTTACAACGCTGAGGCCATGACAATGTCCATATCAAGGTATTAACAGGTGATGCTTTTACCCCCAAGATTGGTTTTGGACTCCTCAGTTACAGGGCAAGGTGCACGCAGCATCTGCTGCTCTCTCCCTTCTACCCCTGGTTTCCTTGCTTTCAGATTCTGGCTGTTCTATTTGTGGTTTTCTTCTTCAGTCTTGTGTCTTTCTCTCTCAGCTTCTGTGTCATTTTCTCTGTGTCTTTCTCTGAATTTCATCCTCTTATGAAGGACTCCAATAAGGTTAAAACCCATTCTGAATGAGATGGGTTCTATCTCAGTTTAAAGTAAGATCCAACTTACCAAAAGCTCCTACTTACAAAAGGTCCACACCCACAGGAATGTCCTTTTAGGGGACTCTGAGACTGTCCTTTTTTATTGCAGTTGAAACATTCTGGCCTGTAGCACATGCTGTCAATGAAGCATCAGATCAAAAACTATAAGCAGATAACAAAAGGCTAAATTAGCCGTGATTAAACTTATTGCTGTTTTACAAAGGAAAAAGTTCTAATGAGAGCTCATTAAACTTTTTTAAAAGAATAACTGAAATTGTGACCAATGGTATAATATTGTCTAATATCAGGCAGTTCAGTACTAGGACATGTCATGAGGATATTGACAAATCTCTAGGAACTTTACACAATTTCTGATATGTTTATATTAACATTTTACCCATGCAAATTTAACCTTTTTTATTTAACAATACTTATCATTCAACTCATAACATATCAAATAAACCTATCTATTTCTAGCAGCTATTAACTTACAAGGTGAAAGAAGAAGTCCTTTGTGAATTTCTAGGGGTTCTCTGGAAAATCCCAAAGACTGTTTGAGATCAAGACGCCATCATTTAGGGTCTGATTTTGATAAGGTGAAAAGTCAAAAGTTGTCAAGTTTGAACATTTTGCTAAAAAGGCTCATGGGTCATTTTGAAACAATAAATTACTCTCTATTTAACAAAAGTGACAATAGAAGATTTTTAAAAGTAAATAAGGAGTTAATATGATTGTAAAAAATCATGGATAGGATTCAGGAATTGAACCCAGGTCTTCAAGAATTCTGCCATTGAGGCACCATTGCACTGCCCCCCCAAATTTTTTTAAACAGTTTTTTCAAAAAGTCTATATAAAGCATAGGAGATTATTCTGATTAAATACAGCACTTTAATCTTCTTGGAAGATTACTCAGATGGTTAAGAAAGACCTTTTACAACCTCATATTTAGAGCAAACCAACAACCCAAAAATTATTTCCATTTTAACAGAAAAGAGAATTTAAGTTTTGGTGAAGATAGTCTGATAAGAAAATTATTAATAAAGTTATAAATATATCAAATTCAACCAAACTTGACCACAACAAATAAAATTCCTTTTCTACAATCTTCTACTTTTCTAGATCCATTCAGGTTTTGTCCTACACATTCCCGTGTCTCATTTTGCAACAATCTATTATTTTACTTTAGGACAAAACTACTCTCTTTCCTTAACAAAAGCATATCTTGCATACCTAATGTATTTAAGCTACCAAAAAAGATCTTAGAAGCTATCTTTAAGCTGACACCCTACAGAACACAACCACTCTTGAAATAAAGTTCATCAGAATATTAACTTAATTTGGTTAAACATAAATTTACATTTTTCTTCCTCATAAATATGTAGTAGATATAATGCTAGCTTATTTGGTCAGTAAACCTGCATAAATTTAGGAAGAAGATACCCAAGTAGAATAAAATTGTATACTTGTACTTAATGTAAACAGTCATCAATTGTTTCTATTTAACTAACAATACAAAACTAGTCCTTGTTTGCCAAAGGTTTACCTGGATTATGTGAATCTGAATTTTTTAAAACATTTGGTTTTAATTGTACAAAATACCCTTTTTTCATCAAAAGTGTTAGAAGTTTGTTTTCCTTAATTTCTGGAACTTTAGAAGTATTAATTTATATATAAGCTCTTACTTTCCTTTAAGACAATTTGAATAGAGCCCTCTTAAGGAGTTTTATAAGTTAATTTAGTAATAGCATCCAAAGATAAGGAAACATCACACATCAAATATGTAGACACAAATTGACAAGCTCATAGTTTCAATATAAAATTTTTCATCCTTGAGTCAGACATAAGAACAAAAACACTCAGACATAAAAATGCCGAAACACAGAAAACAGAGAAACACAAAACTCACTAGGTTATTATGTAACATAAAAAAAGAACATAAACCTTTATGTTCTTATACCACTCATATTTTTATCAGAACTTGTTCTTTGAAGATGGGACAAGTTGAAGTTAAATTGCTTAATATGAGAGCTAAAGCTTTCTGATTGAAATTTGTGGAGATTTTTGAGTGTCTTTGTCCTGGTGTGTAATCTTCTAGTAGCTCTTCCCTTTTTGTTAGGTCTGCTTGGCCCTCAGATTTATTGCGGATACGGAGATCATGCAGGTCCCTTCCAGATCAGTCCAAGCAGCTTTTGCCTTCCAGGATTTGGTATCTGAGGTTCAGACCAACATGTGTACAATTGATATAGGTCAGGTAACTCTGGATTACGTCCATCCCAAAGAGTTCAAGTTATCCTGTGAATAATTATGGATCTGAATTCAATCTTTAACCATGAGTTAAAGGTGGCAGTGATCAGAATGCCATGTGGGATGCCTAACCCCAAAAGGCATATTTCTAAGCTTACTTTTCTTCCTCATCTTCCAAGTAAAAGAGTAAATGAGAAAGGTGGTTAGTAAACCAGCATAACTGGATATAGGACGATAAAGAGAAGGACCTGAAGTCACAGTCAGTGTCACGTCAGTTTATCTACAGCCCTACACTCCTCATCGGTTGTCTTGGCTTCTTGATTTCTAAGGTTTGTTGTTTTTTTTTTTAATTGGCTATTATAAGGAGTCTTAATGAGGTTAATTCGGAATTCTTAATTCCTTTTTGATGCCTCTCTATACCAATCAAAAAATGTATCCAATTGTTTGAGAGATATGGAATCCCTTATTTTCCAAACATCTTCTGAGGAACATGATATTAACTAAACAAAAATTACTCTATTGTGGCCATTGCAATTCTAAATTAACCTTAGTCTTTTTCATTTGTAAAAATGGAAACATTTGGGGGGCCATAGTTTTACATTTCAAATTTTTCAACCAAGAAAATCCATGTTATTTACACCAGATCTGAAGTCTTTCTAGTCAGACCTCCAGACTTTAGCACTGCTCAAACAAAGTCGGATCTCAGTGCAATTTATGGAGCACACATGCAAGAGAAATTTACTCATCGACCTCTGGGCACTGCAAGAGAGCAGAGAGCACGAGGGGCTCAGCAGGTACCTGTTAGCTGGGCTTCTCCTTGCCTCCAGGGCCCATTGAGGTTTCCTTCAATCACACTGGCACTAAAATTGTTAAAAATAAATATTAGATATTATTATGAGAGAGTCTTTGAGAAGTTCTTGATTCATGAATTAGACAGCCTCCAATCCACACATGGGAAGGAGCACTGCCAAGAGAGTAAAAAGGGAAAGTTTATTTAGGGCCAATGTGGGAGCAAGCAAGGAAGTGTTTTGCTTGGTTGATGTTAAGTTTCCATTTAACATGGGGGGGGTATTTAAACTGGGGAGCAGATTTTGGTTCATGTCTAATGAACCAAAGCTTGTTTATTACAAGGTGTTGTTTATCTGCAATTCTGTAGGGTGAATTACATTGTTCTATTTTCTTAGAAAAATGCTGCAGGTCAATTGTTTTTTGTCAACTGGAAAGTGCTTTCTTGGCCTTTTTTTCTCTTGGCAACACTTGAAGCAGACAGCACTTTTATTTTAACACTCTCATTACACTGAATGATTTTTGAACGCACTGATGCCATCGCTGTTTTCATTGAAAAGACTTAAGAAAGAAGCTGGGAAATTATGTCTCTGTATGAGTGTATTAAGTCATTTTCTCAAACTATCTCACTATCCATAGAACAACACAAAGAAGTTGATGTCATTATTTCTAAGTGACTTGGTTAGGAATTGACAGAAAATGAACTTAAAGAGTTACCATATTCTTTTTACCACGTGTTCTAGTTTGCTAGCTGCCAGAATGCAATATATGGCTTTTAAATAGGGGAATTTAATAAGTTCCTAGTGTAAACTTATTTGTAAGGCTGAGAAAATGTGCCAATTAAAGCAAGTCTTTAGAAATGTCCAATCTAAGGCATCCAGGGAAAGATACCTTGGTTCAAGAAGGCTGATGAAGTTCAGGGTTTCTCCCTCAAGTGAGAAGGCACATGGCAAACGCAGTCAGAGTTTACCTCTTATCTGGAAAGGCACATGGTGAACACGGTCAGGGTTACTCTCTCATCTGGAAGGCACGTGGTGAACATGGCATCATCTGCTAGCTTCTATTCCTGGCTTCCTGTTTCATGAAGCTCCCCAGGAGACATTTTCCTTCTTCATCTCCAAAGGTTGTTGGCTGGTGGATTCTGCTTCTCATGGCTATGTCATTCTGCTCTGCTTTCTCTGAATCTCCTCCATTCTCCAAAATGTTTCCTCTTTTATAGGATTTCAGAAATTTATCAAGACCCACCCAAATGGGTGGAGACATGTCATCACCTAATCCAGCTTGACAACCACTCTTGAATAAAATACATCTCCAGGGAGATGATCTGATTACAGTTTCAAACATACGGTATTGAATAGGAATTATTCTGCCTTCACGAAATGCGATTTTGATTAAAACATGGCTTTTCTAGGGGATACACATCCTTTCAAACCAGCACACCATGGTATCTTGCCTTTTGGAAGTTAAACCCTGGCATCCTAATCCTGACTCAATTAATTATTAACATTTATTAGCTATAAACCATGAAAAACAAAGCAACTTGATTCCTTTGAAATTCAATTTCCTATTTGAAACATGGGGATAAAATATTTGTTCTGCTATACCATAGAATTATTTTTAGAAAGAGAGAAATACACTAAGGTGGGAGTGAAAGAAGTATTTTGACAACTGAAAAGTAAAATATAGTTCTAATATATTAGCAGTAGTCGTAGTACATTATTATCTTCTATTTGCCAATATAGCACTTATATAAAGCATACAATAAAAACATGTACATTGTTGGGAACACTGTACTTTCTGCAGAATTTTCTGTGAACCTACAACTACTCTAAGAAAAAAGTTATAATTTAAAAGCTAATATCAATTAATAAAGAACAACTTTGTAGTTGTGATAAAGATAGTGTCTCCTAACTGATGTCTGGCCTGATACTTTTTTTTGTATGCTGTATGCAGGAGTCACATTTCATTCTCTTTCCATGTGAGTATCTCATTACTGCAGTACCATTTGTTGAATTTTTTGTTTGTTTGGTTTGCTTGGTTTCTTTCTTTTGTTAGCTTGTTTGTTTTGGGGAAGTGCATGGGCCGGGAATTGAACCCAGGTTTCCCACATGGAAGGTGAGAATTCTACCACTGAACTACCCTTGCACTTTCTGGCCTGATGCTTTTATCACTTCTTTCTTGAATGATGTATTTAAAAATTTATCTACATTTCTTCTCTATATTTATTGATGCATTTTTCATTAGTAATATGTTACCTTATAGAACAAGGATTTGTAATAAATCTGAAATGAGACAACTGAACATTATATTTTATTACCAGAATTTATAGAAGACAAATAGAAAAGTGATTAGATGAAAAGCATATGAAATGTATCTCAAGAATGCAAAATACAAGTTAAGTTTTAGTTCATCCTCTGGATATGTGATAAGGGATAAAATTAGTATAATTGCATTTTTTCAGTATAATTGCATATTTTTAAAGAGTAAAAATTTCACAGATCTAATGGGAAAACTCCATTGGAATCTACATCAAGTTAAATTAAACTCAATCACATTGAATCTTAATCACTTACATATTACTGTGAGCAGTATCAAAAAGTCAAAAGACACACATCCTGTCCTGATAGAGATTAAAAACTAATTGAGGAGCTAAGAATTGAAAAAATGAAGAATTTGCATATCAGTGTGAAATAATTTATGAAGAGTATTTGTAAGGCAATAAGTAATATGATGTCAGGGGTAAGAGAAGGGTAAAGAGAGTTAGTCAAGAAGTTTTTATTGAAGAAATGGAATTTAAAGAATAGAAGAACTATAGGAAGGAGGCATTACCATGTGAGAGAACCACATCTTTAGATGTATATTCATTGTTGTAAATATCATATTAACCAAGAATTGCAGTGTTTAGAAATGCAAATTATTATTATAAATACCTTGTGCATTATATTAGCCTTATCCTAAAGTCTGATATATTTACCAGTATATTCAAAAGTACACACAGCTACCACACTCTATTTAGGGAAAAGTAATTATTGACCAATTCACCCAGAATTTATCATTTCGGATATATACTATTGGAAAACCATTTAGTATAGGAGAATTTCCAACAACAAATCTCCTGCGATATTTCAAAAGCACTGAACTTTGAGTATCAATGTACCCCTTAATAAGAAAAAAAAATACCAAAATCATTTTTTTCCCAAATAGTATGTTCTGTAAAATAGTTCAGATGAATGGACCTTTATGGGCATCAATTTCTTTTCATGATACCAAGGTTTTTCAAACAATGATACATAGCAAGTTTTATATATATTATTACCATCTTAGCAACTAACTTCCCTGCTACTTTCAGTGGTTACTTTCATTATATATGAATTGGGTAATACTTATAGGCTCATTATCATAATTAATGGGAAACTGTTCTAAATATAAAATTACAACATTTCTGTTTAAGGGACTAGGAGTTCACAGACTTTTAAACAAATGAATTTTTGAATTTATTATTGCTGAATATTCATCATAGATGGATAAAAGTTTTATAGGACCTGAAACCTTTGCAATTTGGGGATACTCTAAGATAAAATAAATTTAAAACTTGCATATTTCAGAAAATTGGCTAATATAAATTACACAAATTTGAGGGGGAAAAATCACAATGTATTAATTAATTGCCTGAGACTTTGGTATGAACTTCCTGTAAACCAAAATATATACAAAATTAATGAAACTAAGGCATACAGTTGCAATTTAAATTAAATTTTAAATTTTCTACTACATTATGTTCTCCTACATAATTGTGTAATCAAATAAGTCTTTTGTTACACATACGGGCATATAATAAACATGTGCAGACAAAGTTTTGTCCTGAATCACTTGTTTCTTCTGGGTACTTTGCAGCATTAGTTGTAATTTTCCAGATATTTTCATAGGAACTGCCAGATTGTCTCAACACATATTCAAAGTATGTGATATACATACACATATCAACACATATTCAAGCAACACCACAACATAATCTATTTGTTGATATACATAAAACATGCAACTTCACAACCAGATATGCTCAACATTTTTAGTATTACTAAGTATTAGCATACAGGAAACACAGGAATTGGTATAAATTCTACTTTGCCTGCTCACCATTACAAAAAAGCAAAACAATGATGAGTCTATACAGCTGTAAGAATACACATGTATTATCAAGAATATTCCAGACAGGAAATAACTTCCATTAAGACTAGTGTTAATAATAACAGAATCTTCTGTTTACACATCTGATGTGGTAAGAGCTTTCAAAGGACTAACTTCTAGCTTTGCATATTCAAACTTTACTTCTTAATAACCCCATGATTTTGGTGCTGAGAATAATAGGATACAGGATATCATCATATGAGGTTCAACCTGCATAGGAACCTGCATTTTTCTGTCACGATACCAGGTAAATTGGCAGACTGGCCAGTAGAAGTCACTTCCATGCTTGAATAGCTAGTAATTACTTTCTATACTTGGCAGTGATGTGACTCACGTAAATATATCCGACAAAACTCAAAACAAAGAACTCTCTAGCCAGCTTCACTTTAGCTGGATCCCAAACTGGCCTAAATAACACAGTGCCACCCAATATGTGAGAGAGTGTGATAATAAAGGAAATAGAGGAAAAGATACAGCTCTCAAAAGCATGGCTAAATATCTTAGTTTTGCAAATTTTATAAAAAATTATGACTTTCTATACTTTTTTCTAGGGTCCCTTCGAGAGTTTTAGAAGGGAGAGGGAGAGGTCCTGAAGTTTGTTTTATTTTTTTTCATGATAAATCTGCCTTCTCTGCAACAACAGGTATGGAACAAGACTAAACAAGAATGAATGAAGTTAGATTCCCCCTCCACTTATGTTAGCAAATACAAGGGGGGATAAAAATATAATGGTTTCGATTAATGTCAAACTTCATTAGCCAAGATGCTGAAATTCATTCCATGGTTTTTGCTTCAACTTCTTTGCCATTGATGTTTTCCTTATTTTTATGGTTTTCTGCATTCTTCATTTCTTCTACAGTAATTTATCCGGTTCAATTGGGTTGAAGAAAAATTATCAAAGGGTCACTCTTGCCTACTCGTATGCAACCTCTCCCCACCCCCACCTCCCATTCTCACTTTCCATGTTCCAGTATTTAAGAGAATGTGGCAATGTCAAAGAGGCTTAAGAAATCCTATTTCCAATCCAAAGATTTCTTGAAAGTCTAGTCATGGCCTATCTCGACATGAACTTTGAATTTAAGAATTTTAGCCACCTCTGATTCCTTCTTTCTAATTCTTCACGATATTATTATATTTCAAATTTTTATAATTCCAAGTTTAGTATTTAATTTACTAATAAGTAGTTCCAAGGGGACAGAATTTATTTGATATTTTTTTATTGCTGCAACCCTATCATTTAGCAGTATAACTGACACATAATCAACATTTATTAATTATTATTTGGATAAAGGAATGAATTCTATTCAACATGAAATGATCAAATGAATTCCAGGTACTTTTAGGCTGGATCTCACAGTATTGAATTGTTCCTTTTTAATGCTTTATATTTTATCTCTGAAGCAAGACGGTCTGTTGAATAACCTCAATGGGATCTTATATAATGCTTGTATCTCACCTACACACCTGGCACAGTGTCTCAAGCATAGTAGGTGCTCAATTTTTTTCAACTGTCATCAAGAGCCCTTTAAAAGTTCAAAGGCAATAGAAAAAGTAGGATATTTTTGTGATCATGTTTTATTCTTGTATCAGTCTTAGTGAACTAATGAATTTAATATTGTTAGAGAGCTATAGCTGAGAAGAATGAACTTATACTCTCTGCCCTATCTTGGGCAGCTTTGTACAATGCTCTGCTGCATTTGTCGCACAAAGCAAGGTCTGAAAAAGCATAATAAAATTAAGTATTTGCAGTGCTCAGAGCTCTTGTACTATTTGCCACATTTGAGCCACAAACATCACATACTTCATCCAAGGCCGATATGTTTTCATCCTTTTATACTTTTTTGTAATCCACATATCCAAAATGCATTCCTTATTTGACCTTTTCTTCTCTTTCAAGACTAAAACAATGTAAAAGAGACAAAAAGAGAAGAATATTGGGTTTATAAACATAATGTCCTAAGTACTAGGTATTTTCTAAGTTTGATTGTTTCCTCCCCTTCCAATGTCAAAAAGAGTTTAAAATCAATAGCATTTAAACTGAACAAACTGAACTTGCCTAATCCAACTGTAAATTTTAGTTAGGTTTAATGGGGACCCGTGACAATGACCTAGCTTCTTAATATATCATGGGCTTAAAATACTGCCAACTGCACTTTTACTGTGTCTTTAAGTCATGTGTTGAGCACGTGAAGGTGAAGGATTCTATCAATTTGATTCTATTCTTCCCTTACCCTCTGCACTCACATCTCTGGAATAGATTTTTTAAATAATTTCACTGAATTCAGGACTTTTAGTCCTCTCTGGCAGACCCATAAATCACATGCATTTATGGTGACTTCTATTGTCTTGAGCCTTCTCTATTTTTCTATTAGCCCTGCATGTAAGATATTGTTGTCTATCTCTCAACTTGCATGAGATATAAAGTTATATTCTAAAGTACAGTGTTCTGATTTTTTTTTTCCTGGATCAGCTAATTTAGATCATTACTTTGGTCACGAGGGTAACAATAATATATTCTGTACTTCTGTCCACATTTACTTCTGAACTTCTGAGATTTCTGTTACTGTCACAGATTGTATAATATCCATTATACTGGTGATCTCAAAAACTTTTCCCTGAGGCTGCCAGCTAACAAAGCAATTGCTAGGCCAAAGATTCTAACTTGTGATAAATGGTCAAGTGCTTTAGGGTTGATATTCATATAAAACAAAGAACCTTTCAGATGACCTTGTGGAGGTCACAATACCTGGTGCAGGAATAAATAAATTTAATCTGCCAAAGATCCACACTTTGGAAGATAAAGGGGATAGAGGAGAATGAACCATACGGATAATACCACAGACTTCATTTAGTCATTAGATTGAACCTCACTTTCAGTTCATTTCTTCTTTTTTCTACAGTGAAGAAGCTTCTGCAAAGGCAAGAGAAATCTTCAGGAGAAGAAGGAAGGAAAAGCAATCAGTATAAAGTGTCCATAAATGAGATGAGTGTCTTTTAAAAAAAGTGTCTATGTTGGTAGCTGCTCAGAAATTTCAGCCTTGGAACAATGGCATAGACCTATTATTCTGATAAAAGAAATAAAGAAAAAGAAAGTAAAAGTAAATGTGAGCTAATCCAAAGCAAAAAAAAAAAAAAAAATGGTACCTAGCATTTGAAAGTCTACTTAAATACATGATTATTTAGAAATCTAAAGCAGTATTATTTGGCAGACTTTCTGGAAAAAATAAACAATCGAGTATTAGAGTTAAAATGTAGCCAAACAGTAAATAAAACAGAGAAAGTTCATTTCCAAAATCAACACCTTATAGTTCACAATCATAAATTAATTATGTTTGAATTTTTAAAATACAAACACAAAATGAAATTGAAAGGAAACACTATCTTAGCAGTGAAATCTACAATTTGGTCCAAGAACAGGGCTTGGCTTCTTTTTTAAATGTTTAACAAAAAGTTGTTGGGTTCAGATGAATTCATAACAAACCCCATCCTTCCCTCCCATTATTATTTGAACTACTATTTTATTATAACTATTTTCTATGGCTAAAGAATATGTCCTTTTAGAATTTTGAATGCAACAAAATAGTTTTAAAATAGCTAATTCTTCACCATTCCTGCTCCAACATTCATTGTCAATCCACAGGACTCATGTGGTGACATTCTATGTCCCAATTTCAATCATAGTCACAAAAGTAAGCCCTCTAATTCTGTCACTATTTAATGATAGACAGATGATTTTGCACTCGTTTGACCTTTTCCATGCTCTCTTGCTTGAATAGAAGCCCATTCCTGCTCTCTCACAATAAAAGGTAGGATGGATTAGCCAGTCAGAATTCAGAATATTTAAGTCATTGAAGCATAGCAAGAGACCACTGCTGGCATTTAATGCAGACATTAAAATTCTAATGACTCATTCCCCTGTCACAGATGAGGAAAGGAACAGAAATAGACATAACATGGATCCCTTCTTCTGAAACTAATTATAACAGCAATTTAAGATGGTAAAGACTTCATCTATTCATGTAAATCAATGTTTTCCTTTAGCTTAGTGGAGAAGCCCTTGAGTATTTACCAAAATTCTAGTTTTCAGGGTGTGGAATTAGGTTAGTTTAGGGCTCAATATTAAAAGGGATTTTTTTTTTTGAGGATGAAAGAATAAACAGTTATATCAAAGAAGGGAGATAGGGAATTTACAAATATAGGTAGACCCTCCTTATTGAGAAGCATAATTTAAGAGAAAATTTGATTTTTAAAAAATCCAGACTCTGGGGGAAAAAAAAAGTTGAAATCATTCTATAATAAGAAATGAATGTCTATATAAGATTTTGCCTTCTTTTCCCCTTATGCTACCACATTGTCAGATATTATAAACTGGTTTTATCCTATGCTATAGGAAATACTAATCATAATCTTCCAATAAATATATTTCTTGAACATAACTAAAACAGCATGTTTCCTGTTCTCTTGGAGCCTACAGTCCAGCTAGAAAGGGAGACATTAATCAAAGGATTGCACAAAGAAATATAAAGTTACAACCATAATAATTGCTAGAGAGCAGTACAGTAATCATGAGAACTTAAAAATTCAGGAAGGCTTAACCAAGGAAGTAGAGATTGACTGAGACTTGAAGGAGAAGGAAAGTCCATGGGTAAAAGGGAAAGGGGATTTCTGGTAGAGGGAAGAGTCTCTGGAAGGGCAAAGACAGGAGGGTTCATGGCAGTTTTGAGGAAATGAATGATCAATGCGTTTACTGTACAGAAATTGAAGAGTATGATGTTGCAAGATCGGTATGAAAATAGGGACTAAGTTATATGCAAGACCTTGTATCTTGTATCCCATGTTAAGTACTTTGTTCTTCTAAGAACAATAGGGAGAGTTTAATGTGCGAAGTGTGTATCTGTGTACATGTGTATGAACATAATTGCTTTCTATTTTTAAAGTATCACTTTAACACAATGTGGAGAATGAGTTGGTAGGTAGAAATGCAACACGGGCCATAAGGAGATGAGTTAGGAAATTTATTCTTTTAATCTACTGAGTTTTGGGGGTGGTTTGGTACACAGTGATGTGATATTGTTGAATCTGTAATATGCTGGGAGCCTGAGAAGCACCTCTCTAAAACAGCATCCGGAAATGCTAGATTAGTGTCAGGTCAACAGAAATAACATTTTAACCTAAGTCTAATTTAGTTCAATGCACCTTCGTTTTTCTGGGTAGTAAATGAGAATAGTAATGTATACTATATGTTACAGTATTTTGAATGGGACATTCCTTTTAACTTGAAAAATTTGGCTAAATCCCCAAAGCTGCAGAAAGGAGGTGACACATTACTACCACAATCAAAGTGAGCTACAAACAAATCTCCACAGGACTTACTGAGATGTGATGAAATTGACCTTTCACCTAACAACTACCACCGCGGACTTCCCATTCTCTGTCAGAAATGACTAGAAGGCTCATTGAGGAAATTACTTAAAGGGAATACATACACAAGAATAGAAATAGGTGTGGTCTCTTCTTTTCCTCCATGAGAAGAGGAGCATTTGTCTCTTCACTGCCCCATCATGACTAGGTGAAGAGAGGGACTCAAGAGAATCATTCATACTTATAAGAGTTTTCTGTAAGGAAAGACTAGTGTATCAGTCAGGGTCTGTCCGGAGAAAAAGCACCAACAGATTCTGCCATGGGGCAAGTTGGCAGGCTTAAAATTCTGAAGGGAGAATCCTCAGTTCTTTGCTCTGAAGACCTCTAACTGATCAGATGAGGCCCATCTACATTATTGAAGGTAATCTTTACTTAAAGTCGACTGATTGTAGATGCTAATCATGCTGACAAAATACCTACATTGTGATACACTGGCCAGTGTTTGACCAAACAACATGTTCTAGTTTGCTAGCTGCCAGAATGCAATATACCAAAACGGAATGGCTTTTAAAGAGGGGAATTTATTAAGTTGCTAGTTTATAGTTCTAAGGCCAAGAAAATGTCCCAATTAAAACAATGTCCCAATTAAAAACTATAGGAATGTTCAATCAAATGCATCCAGGGAAATATACCTTGGTTCAAGAAGGTCGATGAAATTCAGGGTTGCTTTCTCAACTGAGAAGGCACATGGTGAAAATAGCCACAGTTTCTCTCTTGGCTGGAAGGGCACATGGCAAGCATGGCATCATCTGCTAGCTTTCTCTCCTGGTTTTCTGTTTCACAAAGCTCCTCAGGAGGCATTTTCCTTCTTAATTTCCAAAGGTTGCTGGCTGATAGACTCTCTACTTCTCGTGGCTATGTCGTTCTGCTCTCTTTGAATCACCTTCATTCACCAAAATATTTCCTCTTTTATATGACTCCAGAAACTTCTCAAGACCCACTCAAATGGGTGGAGACATGTCATCACCTAATCCAGCTTAGCAACCACTCTTGATTAAATCACATCTCCAGGGAGATGATCTGATTACAGTTTCGAACATACAGCATTGAATAGGGATTATTCTACCTTTATGAAATGGGATTTTGATTAAAACATGGCTTTTCTAGGATACATACATCTTTTCAAATCAGCACACAACAGGACACCCTACCTAGCCAAGTCAACACATAAAAATTAGCCATTACAACTAGCATCCCTCAATCTCCAGATGCAATGTATTTTTTATTGATATATATTGTATATGCACATACCATGTAATCATCTAAAGTGCACAATCAATGTTTCAAAATATCATATAGCTTTGCATTTATCATCACAATCAATGTGTTTTTTCTTTTTTGTGAAAAATAACATACACAAAAAATCAATACATTTCAAAGCACATCACAAAAATTAGTTGTAGAACAGACTTCAGAGTTTGGTATAGGTTACAGTTCCACCATTTTAGGTTTTTACTTCTAGCAGCCCTAAGATACTGGAAGCTAAAAGAAATATCAATATAATGATTCAACAATCATACTCATTTGTTAAATCCTATATTCTCTGTATAACTCCACCAACATCTTTGAACTTCCTCCCTCTTTAGGTGTATTTGGGCTATGCCCATTCTAACTTTTTTTTTCATTTTGGAAGGGGCTATTGATAATATGGGGTAGGTGGATGGAACTAGCTGATGTTCTAGAGAATCTGGTCCCTTTGCATTTCAGGACTTATCTGGTCCAGGGACCCATCTGGAGGTTGAAGTTTTCTGGAAAGTTACCCTAGTGCATAGAACCTTTGTAGAATCTTATATAATGCCCTAGGTGTTCTTTAACTGGGTGCAATGCTTTTTGAGCTGTAAAACTCCTAAGGACATAGGACATGAGAGAGGTCTTAGCAAAAACTGATGTGAGTCCCAGGATTTGAGGATATAAGTGAAAAGAAAGGCTGGTATATATTTATCCTGGACAATTCTCAGCATAAGGTGCCAGCCTTGGTCACTCCTAATGACAGAGTGAGGAGAGAGGCAGCATGGGTACCAGGCAGACACACAGCAGTTTTTGAAACCATGGGCTATGAGGATACCATTGACTTGTCTTAGAGCTGTAAACTCTGGTAGCACAACTACCACTAGGGGACAGAACTAAGAAAAGATTGGAAGGAGGCCAGCCAAAAACTATCATCAGTGAGGAGGTTTCCGAAAAATCCAACAATGTGCCCTACAAAATCCCATAGATGACCACCATAACAGATTCTGTTGAGAAATAGATTATAGTGGTATCCATTCAATAAAATGTTTGCTCTGTTTCTCTGTCACATCCAAATCTTACCTTCAAAGTCACAGAAAGAGCAGGGAGGAGGTGAAGAGTGATTAAAAGAAAAGACTAGAGTTCATCCCCACCACAGTCCCAGGTTACATGTTTGGTGTGAGAGGAAGAAGAGAAGCTTTAAAATTTATTTAAGATCAATGCTTTGAATTAGACTGGACTGGATTCTGAAATACTTGAAAGTATAACTATTTCTATAACTGCAAAAGGTTGTAAGATCTGCCAGAGATAATGTCATTGGGTCAGAAGACAGTAAAGGGTAAAGAAAAAAACTGTTCCTTTATTGCCCTTTACTAAGTTGAATTCATGCAAAAGCCTTGACAACATACAGTATGTGTATGTGGAAGGGGACAGATATCTCGATAGACAGAGGTCATGTACATCACCTTATTAAAGCTATGAGAATGTTTCTTATATCGAATTGAATCCACCTAAACTAGGTGACGTGGTCCATACAATTGAGCAAATTAATTAATACATTAATTATGTATATATTTTTCTGATTTATAAAAGTAACACAAAAGAATTGAAATTAATATGTCATTTCAGAAATGTAGGGAATAAAATAAGATATAAAGAAGAAAATTAAAATCACCAGTAATCCCTTACCCAGATGAAAGTAATATGAACATGTTAACACTCTGGTGAATTAACTTACATATTCTAGGTCACAGAGAATATTAAAATTAACATGTTGTTCTCCAAAAAGGTTGTAATCATTTTCTGGCCACAACTGTATTCTGATGCTCAAATAATGTCAGCTCATGGTCTCTTTTTAATTTCTCTACTTGCTCTGCTCTCTTTTCTTCTAAATGTAAGCTCTATCCTCAGACTTTACCTGGGGGTGGTTGCAGCTGTGTTTCAGCTTTGTTTATTCTCAATTTGAAGTCCCATAGGGAAGGGAAACCCTCTTTACTAGTAGCCCCCACAAAGATACTTAGATTTAATGGGCCATTTTAGAACACATGGCTACCCTCGGACTGCTGATTAACTTGAGCCTACATTTCATGTTCCACCACTTAGATCTGGGGTGGTGTCCCCAAATGAATTCTGGGTCTGTTTTAGGAAGAGGGGGAAGTAACTGCTGTGGACTTTAAAACCACAACAAAAAAGTGCTCATCACAGTGTATCTATAGCCTATTGGTATTTCTATGTGTGCTATATATTTGTAAACTTTGCCCATTTTTTCATACTACATTTTAGGAATTCCTGTGAGTTTGTTTTTAAAAATTAAGATATTAAGACTATAAACTATTTGTTATATTTCTTAACATATCTCCCCACTTTTTCATGTAGATTCAATTTTAGTCAAAATTTTTAGGAAAGAATTTTTGCTAAAGGATATAATCAAACAGTACATCTTGCCTATACTGTAATAAAAATCATTCATCTATTTATTCTTTGGTTGTTGTGTTTTCTGCATTTTGTTTTGTTTGGCCATTATTTTGAATGGTAATTTCATGCATGTTCATGGTCCTCAGTATAAAACATGGAGAAAAACACCTTGGCATGCTGAAAGAATGCTTCCTCTCTTTCCAAAATTTACCTGCCTGGTTTTAACTGTTTGAAAATGCAGATAACCATATAAACTCTTCCTAACCTTTAACAAAAATTAAACAATTTTGTCACACTCTAGAAACCCAAGAATTGTGCTTTTCCCACACTGTTTGCAGAAGACTAGCCATCTATAGAACTTTGCGGCTGCAGACCTTACACCAATTCCCTTGGTAGCAGGGGATGAATTCCTAATGACAGTGTAGTGTGTGTTGTGGTCATATGTAATAAGATTTGACAGTCCAAGGTCATTCCTTAGAAGGGAGAGGAAATAATCCATTGGATAAAGATTTTCTCTCATCTCCTGGTTATGAAAGCTTTGACCCTGACATTTTCTTGTTTGGCTTTACTCATAATGCAGGACCTTGCAACATTCTGGAATCATACCAGTAAACAATCCTGAACACAGTTGAAGATGAGAAGCTGAGTAGGAAAATTTTCCTCATCTCTAACAAAACCATTTGCTTCTGACAACTCTTTCATAGTAGGAGGAAACTGTCAAGCTAAAAGACAGATTTAAAAGATTCCCAGGGGGTTCACCAAAATGCCTCCTAAATAACAAGACATTCTAACTAGTTTGCAGCAGCCATATGTTTCCTATCTTTTCCTTGATTTGTGGGACCTGTGAGAATCAGTAACATCTAGTTCTATTGTAGGGTTAAAGAAATAAATCCAATAAATAATAACAATGACTATAATAAAAATGCATATGGGTAGCAGGGGCCTGATAGAAGGGCCAAATCTGTGAGTACACCAGGAACTCTAGCTTGCCAATTCTTTTAGTGTAAGTATTAAGGGTTTCCTTAAAAATATTTTGAAAAGCCCCTAAAGGATCTTAACCTCAGAACCAACCAATACTCTTTAAATGGGAGGCACCAGGAATTCCTCTTTTTCTTATTGTACCCCAACATCCACATTCAAACGAATATCAGATACTGTTGGATTTACCTCCTAAATTTTTCTTTCAATCATCCATTGTACTCTATTACAATTTTTTTGTGAATTCCCCAGAAGAAGCTAGCTGGCTGACTGAAGTAGAGATAGAAACTCTTTCTGACTGCTGAAATTCTTGCTTCTGGCATTAAGGGCTCCAAATGACTGGGTGAGGAGATTCCTCTCACTGCTAAGACAATCTCCTTTGTTGACTGCAAATATAATCAGTCACAGATGCAACCATCTGACTAATGATTTAAATCCATCTATGAAATACCCTCACAGTAAAAGTCATGCCAATGCTCAACTATAGCCTAGCCAAATTGACACATGAATTTAACCATCACACCTCTCTTTCCATTCTTCTGCTACAGGTTATTCTCAAATTAACTTAGATCTTTAAAAGTGCTACACTTTCTTTTGACTCCAGGTCATTGCCTCAGGCCTCTTTTGAAAACTGTCTCCTCTTTGCAGCCATCTCTTCAACCCTCAATAGAACTTCATTAGTCTAAGATTGATGATCCTTTAAGGCTCATACTACAGATCACTTTCTCGAGGAAACATTTACCTTCTAAATAAAGGTTAGTTGCTTCTCCCATGTGCCCCCATAGCACCCTGAAAGTTTTTATTATTTAGCACATCACCCTGGATTATAAACACCTGTTTTGTTTTTATTCCCCATACTTAATTGTAAACTTATAGGACAAGAGACTATGACTGTCTCATTCATTAGCCCAGGACTGAGGGATACTAGATGCTTAATCATTATTAATATCTGGCTCAGTAGAGAACTTGCCTTGTGTTTGACAAATGGAAAGGCTTTCATCTTGAACATCTTTTGTCAATGAGGTGGCGGGTGCTAAGGTCTTCCAACTCATCCCTAGGGAAATATGCCTGAAGTACCCAGTGAAAGAAAGCTATAAGAAACTTATACAGCCAATTAATAAAGGAGGGTCAAGATTAGAGTTACGAAAAAAAAAAAAACAGGAAAAAACAGAAACCTAAAAAAAAAAAATAGAAAGAGTAGACTAAAAAACAGAGTCAACATGCTAAGCCCAATTCTGTAAGTGAAATCACTGCCCTTCCCCCCTATATGGGACCTGATATCCAGGGGGAAAAGCCTCTCTGGCAGTGTGGGAGATGACTCCCAGGGAGGAGTCCAGCCAAGGCACTATGGAATCAATAATTCCATCCTGACTAAAAGGGGGAATAGAAATGTAACTAATAAAGTATCAGTGCCAGAGAGAGTTCAAATAGTCAAGAGGCTACTCTGGAGGTCACTCTAATACAAGCTTCAGTTGGATATTCCTACCTATCATAACTTGCCAAACCCCAAACAAAGCCATTTCAGTCAATCCTAAAAAACACCTAGGGCAATATATAAGATTCTACAAAGGTCATATGCACTAGGGAAACTTTCCAGAAATCTACAACCTCTAGATGGGTCCCTGAAACAGGTAAATCCTGAAACCTAGAGGCCCAGCCTCTACGGAACATCGGCTAGTTCCATCTCCCTATCCCATATTACTGATAGCCCTTCTTCTAACATGAAGAAGTTAGAATAGCCATAGCCCAAATATCCCTAAAGAATATAATAGAAATATCAAATGTGAGGATGGAGTCAAATGGAGGAGGTAGGATTTAATAAATGAATATGATTCCTGAATCATTTAATTGATATTTCTTTTAGTCTCCAGTATCTTAGAGCAGCTAGAAGTAACAACCTAAAATTGTGGAATTGTAGCCCATACCAAACTTTGAAATCTGTTGTACAACTAATTGTTGTACTGTGCTTTGAAATTTATTGCTTTTTTGTATATATATGTTATTTTTCACAAAAAAGAAAAAAAGTCGATCGTGATGATAAAAAAAAAATATGTATTCTTTCTAGCCACCTATATTCTGGAGCAGCTGTAAGGAGAAATTTGAGATGATGGTATGGTGGCCCATGACAAACTCTGGGATCTATTCTGTAACTACTTGTTGAACAGTGCTTTGAAACTAATACTTTTTCTTTCCTTCCTTTGTATATATGTTATATTATACAATCAAAAAAGTTAAAAAAAAAAACGGAGTCAAATTATCAAAGTAGTGAAGGGAAAAGGAGTTGGGCATCTCACACATGGTTGAGTAATCATAGTGAGTGGAGCAAACCCAGTTGTCAAGGATAGAGATAGAATGTATCGATGGCAGTGATACAATATCAATGATAAAAAGAAATAAAAAGGTGGGCAGGGTTGTAGATACAGAAATAAAGAGTGAAAACCAGGAAGGAAATGGAAAAAAAGAAGGTTTCAAAGTGCTATAGAAAGCAAAGCTTTCCTCTTAGGAACCTGTGAGGAGAAGGAAGGGATTTGGGGGTGCACTTGGGATCCCAGTGATTCATCTATGTAAGGCTGAGACACAAAGTTGATTTTTCCTTTTATTGTTGTCGTAAACCATGTTCTTTGAATATCTTATCTCAGTGGTGTAGCTCTGAAGGAAGCAAGTGATGAATAAGTATTTAACTATATACTAACTGTATTTGGTAATAATAATAACTGGTGGAATATATTGAGCAATTACTTAGAGTCACAGAAATTAAAAAGTACTGAGATAGGCTAAATAGTACCTTCTAAAATATCCACTTCCTAATCCCAGGAGGCTGTGAATGTTTCTTTTTGTGGGAAAGAGACCTTGAAGATGTGATTCAGTATCTTGAAATGAAAAAATAAAAAATCCTGAATTATCTGGGAGGGCCCTAAACATAATCACAAGTATCTCTATAAGAAGGAGATTTAAATCCAGAAGAGGAAAATGTGATGTAATGATGGAAGCAGAGAGTGGAGTCATGAATTGAAAATAGAGAAAAGGCCACAAGCCAAGGCCACAAGGCAACTTCTAAAGTTGAAAAAGACAAGGAAACAGATTCTCTCCTCAGAGCCTCTAGAATGTGTCAGTTTGCTGACATCTCGACAGAACCCAGTGAATCTGATCCCTAGAACTCTGAGAGTAAATCTGTGTTGTATTAAGCCACTAAGTATGTGGCAAATTGTTACTAGAACAAAAGGAAACTAATCCACAACTTAGTTCTCACAACCACTCAATGTAAGAAATATTATCTCTGTTTATAGATGTGGGAATGAAGGCACAAGAAAGCTAAATAAGTTGACAGAGAAAGGACACAGTCCGGGCAGTCTGATCCCAAATCCCTGCCCTTAACCACCACATCACCAGCTTCTTGTAATGATCTATCTGGCTCAGAAAGACCTGCCAGTGGCTGCCGATCTCCCCGGTGCCTTCTTTCAGCAGCAAGTGGTTCAGCTCCCCATTGGACAACAGCTCCTGAGAAAGCTTCTGGTAACCATTTATGGAAGTCTTGGGTGCCCCCTGGAGGATGATGAAGATAATGATGACTAAGGCAATGACTCGGAGGAGCACCAGCTCCTCCTCCTCAGAGGACTACTAGGACTCTGACTCCAACAGAGACTCAGACCCACCCTTTGAATGCCAGGGAGAGGAAGAATCTCTCAGGAGAGCCCAGGGCCTCGCTTCCACAACTGACCATCTTTATTTCTTCCTTTCTTCCAGATATTTTAGCCCCTGGCCTCCCCACTTTTCCTCCCTCCATCTTTTCCTTCCTTTACAAAAGTATAGTAGGCAGTGAAGGTGGGAGCTGGAGGATACCAAGCCAGGATTCTGTATGGCCAGAGTCATTAGCTCTGGGGGTCTTCTAGGACCATCAGATTGAGCCAGCACTGGACGCCCTGCCTACCCCTCTGCAGAGCCCACTGTATTTGCACTGACTTTGAAACAGAGGGTAGGGGTTGTAAAGAGTTCCTTGAGGATCTTCATACCTGCAGCCCATCCCAAGGTGAGTAGGTAGAAGTTTGGGGAAGGCCCCTTCCTTCCCAGAGGGACTTGCCACCTGAACCCCTACACTGGAACTGAAAGCAAGGAACACATGGGGAGCTGGGGATGAGGGGTAGATTCCTCTGAGAAAATAGACATTGCCCTGATATCTCTGTCTCTCACTTCTTGCAGGAAGGAGCTGCCTGGATTCACTCATGCATGGAAGCAGACAAATGTGCTTTTTAAAAATTTTTGTATATGGTGTGTATAGATATTTCTAAGCCCTATTGTCAAGGAGACATTTCCTAATGGAAAATAAAAGACTAATTTATTTGTTTTATAAACTGAAATAGAACAAGAGATCTTAATTTAGATAGCCAAGAGGCAACACCTTTAAGAATCATCTTCATCAAGAAGAAATTCATAACATTCCTTAACATTAACTTAAATAAAATAAAAAGGGAAATTCTAATTCCTGCTACCTGCCCAGTTCCTTCAAAAAGTCTTCCTAAGGAGTTAAGATAAAAACATCTTGAATTTTAGTTAATCTTTAAAGTCAAAATTTCCAGATGCTCTGGAAGCAATGAATTCAATTTGGCATCTTCTTGTGTTGAGAAAGAACAATATGTTTACAGCACTGAGATCCCAGCTGTCAAACTCCATAACCAATTATTTGGGAATTATAATATGCAGGCTCCATTTTAAAAATATGTGGGATAACATTGTCAATTCATACATTGTCAATGAGGCCTTTGAATAACAATTCTTCAGTCATGGTAGCATTCATTAATCTCAAAGCTGGCAGTCTGAGAAGTTGTCTGGATAATCTGTACATGTCATATGGATACGTTTGGGTTATATGATCTTGGAATTCCATACAAACCTTTTACTGAAATTTCTCAATCTGTTCCATGTTTTTAGGCCTGAATGATCTGGACTAAAGAGTAGTACCATTGCCTTCAGGTAGGTGTGTTCATATCCATCATTGCAGAGTTTTGTCATGCTATAACAAATTATTGTAGTCTGAAGGTGTGTTCCATCAAAAATTTTCTTCTTTCTGTTGAGATATTCTCTTGTTGAAGGGTACTATCAGTTAGCAAAGGTTGCTAATATAGCTGCCACATTCATCACTTGCTGGCACTGGGCAAGACCAAGAGTAAAAATTCCTTCCAATAAGCTTTCCCTAATATATGCTGTTTTCTTGCCCTAGAGCCTGGAAGGAAAGAATTGAAATAGCCCAATGCATTAAGAATAGCAATCTGGAAGCAATATAAAAAGTTATGTTTGCTCTGTCCAGAATGTACTGCTCAAACCTTGATTCTAAAGAGAAATTAATTCCTCTGGTTTATTAACAGCTGCTTTGGCTTATTGGAAACTCTTTGATTTAGCAGCAGACAAACATTTCTAGTGTCTGTTACATATAGATCCAAAATATGGGAGAGGCAAAAAAGGGAGGGAAAAGCATTTATTGAGCACTTAGTGTCTGTTAGGTACTTTTGCAACTCTTTAATCCTCCCAATTACCCTCTAAAATAGGTGTATTTTCCCATTCTAATCAATGAAAAATTTGTTATTGACACTAAAAAATTTAACCAGGATTTTTACGTTAATGAGTGGAAGTATCTCTTGACTCACAAATCCTTGTTATTTCCACAATTCCACACTAAATCATACAATAATAATATTAGCTTCTCTGTGTGGAATACTGTGGAGGATTTTGTTTTATAGAGATACTCACACCCAGATGTATGTTACTTCTCACACCGAGTACTGTGGATCTTATTTTCTAAAGATGTCCACACAAATATATGTACCCCATTCTACATGTTCTTAAAACGTAATGGAAATGTACCCACCAGGAGATGGGATTCCACATCTCCTCTACTTGAATCAGGGTAGGGGTTTATGGCTGCTTTAATGAGTAGAGAATGAAAGAATACTAAATGACTTCCCACACTAGGTTATAAAAAGGATGGTTCCCACTTGGTACTCTCTCAGGACACTCACCCTTGAAACCCAGCCATCTTGCTGTATGGAAGCCTGTACCAGAAAGACAGCAAAAAAAACTCTCACCTGAAGAGGCACTAAGGTCCCCAAACTCTAGATGTATGAGTTGATGATTTCTTCATATAATTCCAACCTCCACCAGAAATCTTCCAGTTGAGTCCCCAGTCATTTCAGATCACATACGAAACAAGCCCACTGTGCCCTGTCTGAATTATTGACCCACAGAAACCATGAGCGTGGCTGTTTTACACCGCTAAGTTTGGAATAATGTGTTGCACAGCCCTAGGAACTGGAACAAGTATGGATCCGTTGCATAGTATCCTAAAAAATAACCTATTCCTTTCCACAACTCAGCAATGTAAAACTTTACCATTTTACAGATGTGAAAACTGAAACTCATAGAGACTCACTCTGAGCCATATAACTGGTACGTAAAAGTTCTGGGATTACAACTCAGGTTGTTTTTGTTCTTTGGTTTGTTTGTGGATTTTTTCCCCCAAAACCCATGCTTAATTCACTGCTTTATTTTATCATCTAAAAGAATCTCAATTTGGAAATTGTTTAACTTTATGGATAATGAACCAGATTATACAATAGCCACATTTTAATAAGAACTTAACTTGATAAATCCAAGACCATCTACATATGTAATCTGCTACATTACAAAACAAATGAAGGCAAAAATATACTTTGGGGAGACCACATCACTGCCGTCATCTGTAGTTCATGCCCATTTTAAAATTCTAGTTTGTCATTTTCTATTGACTTTAAGGTACATTTTTATTGTGAAGGTGTTTGCTTTCACAAGAACTATAACAATTGATACATTAATGTAGCAATACAGTAACATTATATTTTCAGTGAATTGAATAATTTGACTATATTAAAATTGATTTCAAATAAGCCCTTGTAAGCAGATGTGGTTGGTTGCCTATCCAGCAGCCATTCTGTCTTTATTCTTGCTCTCAGGAATATGATTTTGTTTGGTATTTGTTACTGTTTCTAAAAGTAAGTTAAGTTTTTCAAATCTAAAGTTTTTTGTGTGTGTTTCAGGAAAAGAAATCTTTGAAATTATATGGAAATTGGCATAAATATTCTCCCATAAAATGTCTTTTGCATTTCCTCTCTGAAGTCAGAAATTTTTCAATTCTCCTTAACTCTTGTAGAAATAGCTCAGTAATTTTGCTATAAGAATGAATGTTAACCTTCTTTTCTTTAAATATGAAAGAACATAATTGCTTGCATATAGACTCTTTAAATTTTTGCTATGCTTTGTTTACTGTTATACTCAATTTTCTTAGACTAGATATTTCTTCTTAAGAGTAAATTAAGTGCTAGGATTGATGCAAGAGGTATTTGTGGCTACATTTAAGATGGCTGTGGTTTTATTAGCAATTTAATAAGCACAAACATGCCAGCTAAATTCCTGGGAAATTATTTTTGTCATTGATAGAATATGGCTAATAGTGAATGAAATGGCAGGCATGTTTAAACATAGCATATGTTTCTAATAGCATTCTTGTGCATGTAGTGTGGTGTTTTCAATATAGATCAGGTACTCTGGTGACATCATACTTTAAACTCTCTTTACGTAAACCAAATGGCTTTGAGTGTATGCAGTTAGAATGCTCCTAAAACCAGCCAGGGAAAATAGCTTAATCACCTGTAAGAATGACACTAATACCCAACATATGTATTTTTTAATGGGTGCTTATACTGAAGAAATGGATGTCCCCAAATCTATTTCAGACAATTCTCATTAAACTAACTGTTGAAACTTACAAGTTTTTTGAAAAAATAAACAATAGTCTTGCCCATTGTAATTAAGAAATAAGATTTCTGTATACCAGCTAATGAGTTTGTTACAGTGCTATAAACCAATAGTGTTAAGTGATAATCAGCTATACTTTATATTTTCTATATATAAAAATGAAAATAAATGGAATTGCTAAAGAAGCTTGGAAGCTAAAAAATTAAGAAAGTAGAAAATAATAAATTTTAAAAAGGCAGGAGAAGGGAAGCAAAATTTAAGCTTTTTTGTCCACTCATGAAATTGTAGAATCAAGAGCTTTGACAAATAAATTTTGTTTCTGTGGCTCACTTATGCATTCCACATACATGGTGTCATGGGAAGAGATTAGCTTCTCATAAAATGATATAATGAGTGTAATTGAAGTTGGAGCTGGAGGAATCGAAGTAAATTGAGTTGATTCAAAGGAGAAGTTAGGTAAAAATAAATTCTTAATTCAATACTTGAGATTTTTATCTATGCATTTGCATTATAATTAATGGTTTGCCCTGGATCCTACCCATTGAACTTCCTCCCAAACAGTATCTGTTGAAATATTTTTTTAAAAAGTTGAACAGAAAAAAATACTCAAAAGAAAGTTTAGTAAAGAAGGTGCATTCCCTTAATTGCCAATGTGAAGAGGAATTTTATAGCACTTTAATTTCACATTCAAAGTTAAAATGCTTTAAATTATATTTCCAAAATTAGGCTAGATTTATTTTTCTGATGGTGTCATAAATCTCTACTTAATCTTAGATAAAATAAAAAACCATAATTAAAATATTTCAGATGAATAATCTATTCTTAGTTCTAAAAACTCCCCAGAATGTTACAACAGTGTATATTTCAGTCCTTAGGATGCCTAAAATTCCATAGTAAGATTAAAGTTATTGTGGGATCTCACTGCTTTACCTTGAGTGAAAAAACTAGAAGGAAGCTTAAATTACCTGGGCCAGAGTCAAGACAAATGATTTTACTGACTGTTGATATTAAAAGAAAGAACTGAGTATGCATCTATGGGCATCCATGAAAGAAAGAAACATGATGTTTTGCTCTTCATCTGACTGCTAAGTCTATCTCTCAATTGGCTCCAAACTTGGGAAGCGAAGAGTTGTTTATTTATAGGCCCATTAAATCTCAAAAATAAAGAAATCAATGTGTTCTAATTTAAGACACATTCTACCTGAATTTTTCATCTTAGGAAATATATGACACAATAGGAAATAGATATTGAATAAGAATAATATTCTTTCTAACTCCATTTCATACAAAGATATTAATGGATATTTGCAAAGTTCTTTAAAATAAATTTATAGATGATCAAGGATTGCCTTTCTGATTATATGAAGACACATGTTTAACACAAAACTTCCTAACCTGGAGATTCTGATCTCTAAAATATTACATGAATTATCTGAGGTAAATTTAATACTGGGACAGGAAATCAGGAAGCTAGAATTCTGTTTATGGAAGGAAGCAAAGGTAAATACACACATCACCAAACAATGTCTTCCAATGTTGACTTTTCTCTGTATTTACCTGTTTTTGACATAGTATATATACAATGATGTGAGATTACGTCAACTTAAACAAAAGATCAACTGGAAAACTCCACAATTTGAGTGATGAAGTTTGTCTGCAGCCTCCCTCCATATACAAGAATCACTTAGTATATGGCCTTCTAACACATTTTTTCTAGGAATATTCCTTTCTCCCTCCATCGACCCTGGGACAATACCAGCCACCATGTTTCCATATGACCACTAGTCACATGCCAGGGCTGAGTTCTGAACTTGACCTTCATCAAATATTGGCAATTGAGACCCAAAGAGAGTCAAGTTAGCATTTTTCAATTACCTCATGACTTTACATAAATTCCGGAGCAAGTGGTTGTCATCATTTTTTATCTGTAGAATCATGATAGAGCAAAATTGTTCTGCAATGAAGGTGAAAAATAAAGCAAGACATGCAGAAGGAAAAAGACATGAGAAGCTTTAATGGGTTCTTTAGAGTGCCCTCATTCTAATTCTATTCCAGAGGCCTAGGTAAATTGCTACCCTAATAATTACTTTTTTGCTCAAGTTGAGTGGATTTCTATTTCATATCATCTAAGGAGTACTAACTTTATACTCTAAAGTGTAAAGTACTTTATCTCTGTACAGCTAAAGACACATGAAATTGGCATCCATAATCACATCCTCATTTAAGTGCAGTGCTAAGAATCTGTGTAACTCAGGCCCAGACCTGTGTGCAGCAATATATATTAAACAATAACCATTATTGTAACAAATTTTTGCATCATATATATTATTTCAGCACATCTATTATTTTAGAATTTGGTTCTAAGTAAATAAAGTTAACAATCATTAAACTTACAGAATTGTAATGATAGAAAAATATGTGAACTGACATAGAACAGTGAATATTATATTTCTACAAGCTAAATAGTCTGTCGTTTTAAAATGTATGCGTTTTTCCTTTGAGAAGTTCCATAGTCGATTACAATGATCAAATCTTTACATTTAAATAGATAAGCTGATTTCTACAAAAGGCATCAGAGTGGTATTCTCTTTGGATAAAGGTTTTTAAAACTACTCTGGTGCCTATATTATTATCCACAGTAGCTATTCATTTTTTGCAGTGTAAAAATTTAGCCTGATTAAGCAAAACATTTACAAATAAGTAAAGCCATAAGAAGAGTCCTAAATTATTGGTCCCAAGCCAAATCAGCTTCCTCTAAACATCCAAAGATGAATTATATAACTAAATAGTTTATAAACCCATCTAGCCTTAAGTCTTAACTGAATCACCACATTTAATATCAATCAGATCATTTCAGTAACATAGGTGTTATAAAGCTATCACAGAAACTAGGATCTAAAGGAAATATTAGACTTCACATTCTTCAAGTGTTTAGGTTAACTGCTATGCAAGCTTAAAGTATGTTCATCCTAAACACAACGGATTACATTACGTGAATAAATCACCAGTAGTAAATTCGAGGAGTGACTTTATAATATACCACTGGTTTGGAAAAGTAGTAACTGCTTGTTGGTGCTCAGTTAACTGTGTAACCAAAATTCACATTGTATATATGACCCATGAAACCATAAGTCATAAAATTAGTTAAGTGGTCAGATTAGAGAGGAAACTGTTTCATCACATGGTGGCTCTATGTTAAGCCATTTGTGGAACTGTCAAATTGTTTTCCACAATGGCTACACCATTTTACAAACTCACCAGCAACATATGAGAGTTTCAATTTCTCCATATACTCACCAATTCTTGTTATTGTCGGTCTTTTTATATTTTAGCCACACTAATTTAGTATCTCATTGTGGTTTTGATTTGCACTTCCCTAAGGCTAATGTTGTTAATCATCTTTTCATGTACTTATGGACATTTATAGATCTTCTTTGCAGGAATATCTATTCAAATTTTTTGTACATTATTTAATTAGGTTATATGACATTTTGTTGATGAGTTATGAGAGTTTTTTTTTTATATATATTCTGGACACAAGTCCCTTATCATGTATGATTTGCAAAGATTTTCTCCCAATCCTTGGTTTATCTTTTTACTTTCTTAATAGTGTACATTAAAGCACAAATATTTTTGTTTTTTATAAAGTCCAAATTAGCCATTTTTTTCTTTCATTGCTTGTACTTTTGGTGTTTTATCTAAGAATCCATTGCCCAACCCAATGCCTAGGTTTTATTCTAAGAGTTTTATGTCTTTTCTTCTGAGATTTAGGTTTTGACCCATGTTTAGTTAGTTTCTACATATGATGTGAGTTAGAAGACCAACTTCATTCATCTTCATGTAGATACCCAGTTGTCCCAGCAACATTTGTAGAAAACTTATTCTACCCCCATTGAATTGTCTTGGCATCCTGTTACTACCCAGCTCCTGGAAAGTTTGGATCAGGGCAGCCCCAAGAAGAAATAACACATTAGGCATGGAGTTAGATATGAGTTTTATTGGGACTTATGAAAGAAGGGGGTGTGGCAGCCATTCAGGGAATGGAAATAGCACTCTGCAAAACAGGTAGGATGCAAGGGACAGCTTATAAGGGTTTAGGACAAGGACCATTCCAGAAGGCATGAAAACAGGTTCAGCAGGGACTCACCACAAAGGGTCTAGAGATTTGTTATCAACATATCAGGAGAAAAGAGTGTTAATGCTTTATAAGACGTGGTTATGATATCATCTGTACATTCTTTCCCCCTCGAGGAGGTCTGCTGAGCTTTAACTTCTGTCTGGGTCACATAGATGGCTATGTGCAGTAACTTACCTATAATATGGAGTGGAAGCCAGGCCCTGGTTCTCCACCTCCTTGCCAAAAATTGACCATAAATGCAAAGGTTTATTTTTGAAATCTCAGTCCTATTCCATTTGTCTGTACGTCAATCTTTATTTCAATATGATACTGTCTTGATAACCAGCTTTATAGTAAGTTTCAAAATCAAGAACTTTCTTCTTTTTAATGATTGCTATGGTTATTCTGGATCCCTTGTCTTGCCATGCAAATATTAGGATCAGCTTGTCAAATTGTACAGCACAGGTAGCTAGGATTTTGATAGGACTTACATTGTATCTTTAGATCATTTTGGTGAATACTTCCATTTTAGCAATATTATGTCTTACAATCTATGGGCCCAGGATTTTTTTACACTTATTTTGGTCTTCTATAATTTTTTCCAATGATGTTTTGTTGTTTTCAGAGTATACATTTATAATTCTTTAATTTAAATTATTCCTCAGTATTTAATATTTTCATGATATTGTAAATGAATTGTTTAATTTCACTTTTGAATTGTTCATTGCTAATATATAGAAATTCAATTTATTTCTGCATGTTGATCTTGTACGCTGCAACCTTGCTGAGCTCATACAAGTTGATGGCATCTGTGAATAGAGATAGTTTTACTTCTTTCTTTCCAATCAGGATGCTTTTTATTTTTTGTGCTCATTTAATTGCCCTGTCTAGAACTCCCAGTATAATGCTTAATAGAAGTAGCAAGAGTTGACATCTTTGTTTTGTTCCTGATTGTTTTGGTTTGCTAAAGCTGCTGGAATGTAATATATCAGAAATGGATCAGCTTTTATAAAGGGAGTTTATTATGTTACAAGTTTACTGTTCTAAGGTCATAAAAATGGCCCAACTAAGGAATCCAGATAAAGATACCTTGACTCTGAAGAAAGGGCTGATGGTGTCTGGGATTTCTCTGTCAGCTGGGTAGGCACATGGCTGGCATCTCCTGGTCTTTTGCTCCTGGGTTCCATTGATTTCAGCTAGCTAGGAAGGCACATGGCTGGTATCTCCAAATGTCTGTGTCTCTGTCAGCTCTGAACTTTCTTCTCCCTGAGCTCTTTTAAAGACTCCAAAACCCTAATTAAGAACTATCTTGAATGGGCACAAAGGGTCACACCCACAATTGGGTATGTCACATCTCCATGGAAACAACTTAATCAAGAAGCACCACCCTATAATATTGGATCAGGATTAGAACATGGCTGCCCTCACAAGATTGGATTCAGGATTGAAAGAACGTGGCTTTTCCAGGGCACATTACAGTTTCAAACCAGCACACTGATCTTAGAGAGAAAGCATTCGGTCTTTCACCATTAGTCATATCACCATTATGATAGTTGCGAGTTTGTGTTTATACCTTTAATTAGGTCGAGGAAGTCCTCTTATAGAAAGGATGTTTTTTTCTCCTTTTGGCATCAAAGTAGGCTGGTAGATTTTTAATACATTTCCCTTAGTTTTAAAAAATAATTAACCAAAAGATTTGAATGACTCAGTGAACAAAATTGACCAAATGGAGAAAATTATAGAGTGTTTATCTTCATTATTTGTAGATTCCATAATTGCAAATTTACCTGTTTGTTAAAATTCATTTTTAACCTCAAAATCAATATTTGCCACTTTTGTGATCATTTGAGGACATGCATAGAGTGGTGGAAATTTTGTCTCATCTAATACATACATTCCTGGCTTAGGTAAAGCAAAGCATACTGTAAACAGATGTTCTTTTGCAATATATTCAGTGCCATGATTTTCACATTTTTGTGTTTTTGAATGCTGTTTGCTGTTTAAAATGTCCCCCAACTATAATACTGAAGTGCTTTCCAGTGTTGTTAAGTGAAAGAAGTCTGTGATGCACCCTACAGAGAAAATACATGTGGTAGATATGCTTTGTACAGACATCAGTTATAGTGCCATTGGCTGTGAATTCAATGTTGATGAATCAACAATATATATTAAATAAGAAATACACATAACATATTAAATAGAATCACACATAAAACTAGCTGATGTGTTAATTGATGACGTGACTATATTAAAACAGAGGTTTGTCATTAAAAGTTAACATAAATAAGACGAAAATACAACCATAAAATCAGGAAGTAATTGCAATATATATAACTGACTTCTATAAATAAATTGGGAAAAGACAGTGAACCCAAATAAAAATGGTGTGAAGCCCAAAACAAGTAATTCCTGTAAGAGGAAATCCAAATGACCAGTAGTCATATGAAAATGTGCTCAACTTTATTAATCATAAAAAAATGCAAATTAAAACTAAAATAAGAAAGTTGTGCATGACTATCAGATAACATACTAAATAGATGATAGATTAAATAGATAGGTAGATAAATAGATAAAAATAGATGATAGATAGATAGATAGATAGATAAGAAGAAAATATCAGTATTGGGGAGGATGTAGAAGAACAGAAGTTGTCATGCACTGAAGGTACACTTACTTTTGCAAATAGTTTTTAGCATTATCTAGTAAACTTAAAAATACTTTGGTATTATTTAGTAAAAATGAAGAAGAGCTGCAGATTCTTACAAATGTACATTTATAGACATTCATTGGAATGCTCATAGAAGCATGATGGAATAACTCCAAACTGGAAACAATCCAAATGTTCATCAGCAATAGATTAGGTTTAAATATATTGGGTACAAATAAATTGCAGTATATTTGCAAAACAGAATGCTTTACAACAAGAGAAAATAACTATAGGTATTAAGATCAATAAGGATGGTTTCCACAAATACATAATTTAGTAAAAACTAAAAGTCAATGAAATAGTGCAATATGATTTCATTTAAATCACATTCAAAATAGCCAAAACAACATTATATGGTCTAGGAATGCAAACACAGTGGTGAGTGTAAGAAAAGACAAAAGTTGAAAAGAGGGATAGAAGCAAAAAGGGGCATACAGTAGAATTATGAGTTACTGGCAACTTTCTAATTCTTAATCTGGATATTGGTTAAATGTATGTTTGCTTCATAATTATTCTTTAAATTTAATTCTTTAAATTATTCTTTGCATGGACAGGCACCCTGAAACGAACCTGGGTCTCCTGTATGGCAGGCGAGAACTCTGCCTGCTAAGCCACCGTGGCCTACCCTAAATGCTATATTTTAAATATCCTTTTACAAGTGTTTTTATAATTCAAACACATGTAAAAATAAAGAATAATGAGTGCAGTAGTCAAGGAAAGTCTCTTAGAAGGGAGAACGTCTGCAATCAGAATGTGTGAGAGAATGACAATAGTAAACAAAAAAACACAACCTATTCTCAACACGTTCATTTAATGAAGTGATTTGAATGGCTGACTGGAGAGTCATGGCATAGACTATAGGCTGGATGAGAGCTTGTGTCGGGGCCATAAAGAGGTTGATTTGGGCAGCTTTATTAATTCCACAAAATGTTCTAAAGTTTTCTCAGTATCATTACTCATTGATTGCAAAAATATCCTCAACAACAGATCTATATGTATGTCTTATATTTTATTCCTCATCAGAGGTTAAAAGAATGAATTATCTACTAGATGCTTAATATATATAAGGCCCTTGTAAATTTGTACACAGAACTGAATGATACAGCTACTTTCTATCATCTGATCTCTTTTACTTATAACCAACTAGATATACAGGATCATCTAAAACTATTTTTTAATCTGTTTATTTTAATTAAGGCTGGTCCTTTAGGTAAATGAATATGTGCCTTCTATGCCGCAAAGTGACTTCCTGCCTAAAGCATTCCATTCAACTGCGAATAAGGACATGTGACATGTCTTCCTTCTGAAGCTGGTGCCCGTGTACACTGGCATGAGCACCACAAATTCAATTCCATTAAAAGTAATGAAGTAGGAATGTCAGTACAATTATCTGCAAATGGTTTGTGTCTCTTCAGGCTTTTTCACAGTTCAGGGTAATAACTGCTGCAGGCTTATAAAATTTCTGTGCAGCAAAGCCTAACTGCATGACGGTTATGTGGACTTTAACTCATCATTGGCATTGTTCTTTTCAAACAGACATCCAAAGGGCTTACCTGGACGATGGCTTTGTTCTCAAAATCAGTTACCAGCAATGAATTAGAGAGTATATTTAGGCACATTAAAAAAAAATCACTTCATTTACAAAGTAGTGTTTGTAATCATGAAGTTGGAGGTAGGCTGACTGATTTTACTAGTTGTATCATTTGGAGCAGGTTACTTAGATGGTTTGTGCTCCAGCATCCTCAAAGGCAGCAGGGGAAAAATAATGTTACCTAAGTTTTAAGGCTGAGCTAGCAGCCTAATGTGAATAGTAAATTAGATAAAATTTTCAAAGCGTTCAGGACAGTATTGGGCACATAATATGTGCTCAATATTGTCAGCTATTATGAGTAATGGTAATAAAATATTAATAGGAGTTTATTCAATGCACAACAAGATTTAATTTTAATGGTAATGATCTATCAACTCTTTTTCCTTTCTTTTACAGCCTTCCAATTTACAAATACGCCAAGATGGAAGAACCAATAAAGACAGAAAAATGTTAAGCAGATTTTGAAGATGGCCCCTAATGATTCCTACCTATTCACTCTTGTGTGTGGGCTGAACCTACTTATCTGCTTTTTTTTTTTTTTTTTTTAACATGGGCAGGCACTAGGAATCGAACCCGGGTCCTCGGGCACAGCAGGCAAGCGTTCTTACCTGCTGAGCCACCGTGGCCTGCCCTACTTATCTGCTTTTAATGAATCAATTCCAGCAAAGGTGATGGGATGATACTTCCAAGATTCCAAGATTAGAGTAAGAAGGCTATCTTTTTTAAAAACTATTTTTATTGACAAATCTTCACATACATACCGTCAACATATGATGTACAATCAGTGGGTCACAATGTCATCACATATTTATATATTCATCAGCATGATCATTTTTAGAACATTTGTGTCAATCCAGAAAAATAAATAAAAGAACTCATGCATACCTCCCTCTCATTGACCACTAATATTTCAATCTACACAATTTATGTTAACCCTTATTCTCCCTATTATTATTTTTTTTATCCAGACTTTTTAACTCATCTGTCCATACTCTGGATAAAAGGAGCATCAAACACAAGGTCTTCACAATCACATTGTATCACTATACAATCGTCTTCAAGAATCAAGACTATTGGAACTAGCCTAACAGTTTCAATTACTTCCCTTCAGCCACTCCAATGCACCATAAACTAAAAAAGAACATATATGTAATGCATAAAAATAACATCCAGGATAAACTCTTGGCTTCTATTTGAAATCTCTCAGCCACTCAAACTTTATTTTGTCTCATTTCTTTCTTCTGTCTTTTGGTCAAGAAGTCTTTCTCAATTGGGAAGGCTATTTATTATTATTATTTTTTGTGTGCTGCATAGTGGGATCACATTTCATTATTTTTCCATATGAGTATCCCATTATTGCAACACCATTTGTTGAATTCTTGTTTGTTTGTTTTGCTTGTTTTTGTTTGATTTTGGGGAAGTGCATAGACCGGGAATCGAACTCAGGTCTCCCGCACAGCAGGCGAGAATTCTACCACTGAACTACCCTTGCACCCCCCTGGAAGGCTATCTTAATCACACTCCTCTTGTCTTCTCCTTCGGTAGCTCTGGTGAAGCAAGCTGCCACATTGTGAGTTGTTTCATAGAGAAAAAAATATGGCAAGGAATTGAGGATAGCCTCTGGACAATAGTCAGAGAAGAACTGAGGCCCTGAAGGGCTCTGACACCCTAAGTCCAAGAACCAGTGAGGAACTGAATACTTCCAACAAGCAAATGAGCGAGCTTAGAAGCAGATCCTTATCCAGTAAAACCTTAAGATGACTGCAGACCTGGCTGGTCTTGAGTGTAGCCTGAAGTAGAGCATGAAGTTAAGCCTTACTCAGATTCCTTAACAACTAAAACTGTGAGATAATATATGTCATTGCTTTAAGTCACTAAGTTTGGGGGTAATTTATTATCCAGCAAGAGTTAAGTCAAACAAGGATCAAGGACTTAAAACCTGAGCCATGTTCTCCAATACACCAAATAACCTCAGGGAGATTAAGGAATATAAGTTAAGATCTTTCTGTACAAACTCTAAATGCAGTTGTTTTGTAGAAGCAGTTATAATGACTACTTTTTTTTTTGTAATTTAAGCCTTGCTTCTATTCCTTTTTAAGCATTTTTCTCATAAAAATGTATTGTAACAAAAATTATTTTAGACTGTCTTTGTGCCCAACTGATGTATTTATGATATTAAAAATGACTACTTTTATGGGTTTAAAAGACTTTATGAAGATTTATACAGGATTTCCTGGAGGGAAATTGCAATAAAAAAGGATAAAAATAGGATATTAGCTTTCAAGTCCAGAAACAAAGTAATTCATCTTTGTAGCTTCAGCAGTAAGCACTAAATTGGCACACAGTAGGCACCACGGATTTATATTTCTTGCTGAATGAAAAAAATTGCATTTTTTTCAGAGGGACTAGGTAAATAGAATGCAGGATTTGGAGTCGGGCAGATTTGATTTCAAATGCTGGCTCTGCCCAACATGAGCTGCATGGCCTTAGGCAAACCAATTATTTCCTCAGAAAATGGGAATTATAGCTAGAGTTCATCTAATAGAAAAAAATAAGGGAAAAACAGGGTTGAGAGGGACCTAGTCTTTACAAAAGTTAAAATATATTGTAATGATAACAAGTTTGAATGTATGTTAATAGAAAAAGAATAGACAAACAGTTCAGTAAATCAGAAAAGAAAGTCCATTAGTCAACCCAAGTACAGTTTGTTATTTTTTTTTTTGCTTGGGCAGGCACCGGGAATTGAACTCAGGTCTCCAGCATGGCAGGTAAGAACTCTGCCACTGAGCCACCATCTCCCGCTCCAGTTTGGTAATTTAAGTGATAAATGTGGCATATCAAATCATTGAGGAAAGCAAAGTTATATTGGATTAGAGAAGATTTAGATAACAGGATGTTGAGAAAAAGTGAAGACATGAAATATTTATGACATCTATTAATTATTATAGTAAAAATTATCTAAGCAATCTAAGCAAGCAATGTATTGATATATTAAAATAATAAATAAATTAAAATAATAAATCAAAGAATACATCAAACTGTTAGAAAAAATAATCAAAAGCCATAAAGTATTAGTTCACAGTCAAATATGTATGATTGCCCAATATGTCTATGAAAAAAGCTCAAATGATCTCTTCCTTCTTAAATTGTGTTTGTTAAAGTTAACATAAAACAGTAATATCCAATTGTTATTGTATAGACTTGTTGCTATACTGTCAAAGATGAAAACTAATGATAGAATCTAATGTTAGCTATGGCATAAGAAAACAGATACTCATAAATTTCAGGTAAACAGAATAAAATGAATAAAACTATATGAAGAGAAATTTGCCAATATCTATCAAAATTAAGAGTGCAGAACAACCACTTTTGTACAAAAATGTGAAAAGATGAGCTAATGGCATAATTTGGGCTCTGCCCAAATCCCATCATAAAAAGAGACACAGAAGCAAGGATAGCAAAAGCAAAATATCACAAACTAGCACTATAACACAAATAGGTGACAAAGTTACTCCATCGGCTCTGATACAGGCAGATGGAGACAAACCACCAATAACTATAAAGCTGTATTGTAAGAGGGAAAAGAAGAAAGCAAAGGATGATCTGAATGACCTAAAAGAAGGAGAATCTCAAAACTTCAACAGATTCTTACCATAAAGCACATCAATTTGAGACAGAGATGAGAGCAGGAGAGGTTTTGTGCATTCCAATTCTTGGGTGAGTGCAAAGTTTCCATGATAAAGTCTGAAAAAAACGAAGGAATCTAGTTTCTGCAAACACTCAAAACTAGTCAAAGCTTTTATCTAGAACAAAATCAGGGAGGGTAAGTGAATCGGGAGAGTTTGGATAATATGAAATCTTATTTTTAACATCTCATGAAAACAATAAGCAGCCCTACAACTACAAAGCTAGAAAATATATCCTTATTCACCACTCCTTTCTAAAAGATCAGAAAAAGTAGTTTCACGTAAGGATGGGCTACAGGACATAGAACTTGACCCAGAATTGGAAACATTGAGAACATATTTTTAAAACACTACAAGACTTTGAAGAAAAGGAAAAAAAAAATCTTCTGGATGTTAAGGGAAAAAGACCAAGTCACTTACGAGGAAAAGAATAATCACATTGTCATTAGATTTTCAATAGCAACACTTCATGACAAAATCCAAAGGAGTAACATCTTAACACATTTCAGATACTCACAAAAAGCGAAAGTGAGTCAAGAAATTTTTCAAGTTAAAATGTCTTTAGGGTATAAAAGTCAAAATTAAACTCTTTTCTAACATCTAAGAATTCAACAAATACTGTTTCCATGAGCCCTTCTTGGGAAATCCACTAGGAAACAAACTTCAGGTAATGAAAATGACAGGAACCATATTGACAGAACTATTGATGCAATTGCCAGTGGCTACTAATACCAAATAAAGAAAGACAACCAGATATCATTACTTCCTGATTGCAGAAAATATTATCTATGAAGCAGTCCTGCATAAACAATTGTACCTGAATCCTGAATCTAATCAAGCATCTGGATCCATCTGTCCTTTTAGAGGAAATACACAGACTGGAGGGACCCAAAAGAGATTTCAGTGATACATCCAGCAAAATCCAGACTGTCATAAACTCCACAAATAACCTTCAAAAACAAAAAACAAAACAAACAAACAAACCAAGAAAAGCACGGAATAAAAAGAGAGTGAGATAACTAGAAAGTATTATGCTAAAAAACATTTAGCTCCTAGTTCAAACTGCAAAACAATTTATACACTTAGGAGACAAGTGAAAATGTTCACACTGACTAAATGATTAGTTCAAGTTATTATTTTTCCCTTTTTCTTAATTTTTACTTTGGGGTGGGGATAAAGACCATTTATGTTTTTTTAATATTTTTCCCTACATACATTAAATCTGTATATATAAATGTGAGTGAAGGAAAAAAATGCAATTATATAGAGTATATATATATGCAAGTATACATGTGTGTGCATAAACACACATATATACACATATGTGTGTATGTGCTACATGTACAAGCACAAATATACATCTGCTTATCCTTAGAAAGCTTGTGGAAGAACACACACCAAAATGACATTAATGACAACTTTAGAAAGTGTGCTTTTGAGTGTATTTTATTATTGTTTATCCATTCATTTGTTTATTTACTTAACAAATATAGTACCTACTATTACGATGTGCCATGTACTATTCTCGGCACTAGGAATGTAATAATGAATAGGTAGCCACAAATCATCACCCTTATGGAATTATAATCTAGAGAAACAGGTGATATGCTAGATGAATATGTAAAGGTTTTCAGAATATCAGGAGAAAAATTAAAGAGAATAAAAGGGCAATGGGGGAATTTCAGTGTTCCCCTATTGCCCTTTTATTCTCTTCAATTTTTCCTGATATTCTGGAAGCTTCTACTTATTTATCATGGGGATTTTCTTGGGAAAGAGCACGGAAACCAAGAGGAAAGAGCAATGCAAGGTCCTTTAGCAGGAGCATTCCTTCCATCTCTGAGAAGTAGTGTGGAGAACAGTATTGGCTAAGAGGAGACACTGAGGGGAAGAGTAGCAGGAAACAAAGTCAGAGAGGAAACTGGGTGCTGCATCATGTAGGACATTGTAAGGTCTTAGTAAGGACTTAGTTTTACTTTCTTGTTTTTTTTTTTCACAATGAATGGGATGCGATGCTATAGGAAGTTCTTGTTTTTATAATACTAACTTTGAGGGGTTTTCTTTTGTAGCTGTTTTCATGTAATTTATAAGAAGTGTATATTGTTTTCATATGAAAATATTTTTTAAAAAAGGCATCAGCAGCTGTCTTCATTTAATTTTGGAGTCCTATCGTTTCTAGAAAAAGAAAACATTAGCCTGGATGCTAATTGTGAGTAATCTGCTTGAGAATCAATCAAATCAAACCTTGAGTCATTTTTGAGTACTCATGGGTTTACCCCTAACTATCCTATTCTTTGTAAACACTTGCTTAATCTATCAGGTGGAGACCTGACCCTATGTGTTAGTTAGATTCAGTTGTCAACTTGGCCAGGTGAGCATACCTAGTCTTGTTGCTGTGGACATAAGCCAATGGTACATGAACCTCATTTGTTGCTAATTACATCTGCAGTCGGCTAGGAGGTGTGTCTGCTGCAATGAGTGACGTTTGACTTAATTGGCTGGTGCTTAAATGAGAGAACGCAATGTAGCACAGCCTAAGCAGCTTGGCATTCCTCATCTCAGCACTTGCAGCTCAGCCCAGGCCTTTGGAGATGGAGAAAGAAGTCACCCCAGGGAAAGCTGTTGGAACCCAGGGGCCTGGAGAGAAGACCAGCAGAGACCATCCTGTGCCTTTCACGTAAGAAAGAACCTCAGTGGAAAGTTAGCTGCCTTTCCTCTGAAGAACCAACAAAATAAATCCCCTTTTATTAAAAGCCAATCCGTCTCTGGTGTGTTGCATTCCGGCAGCTAGCAAACCAGAACACCCTACATCCAATTATACTCTTCCTGTTTGCTTCTCACAATTCTGGATAATGGTAGTATCCCTTTATGGGCAAAAGATTGAAATATGTAGTTATATCTAGACATCTCCATCTAAGTTAATGTTTTCCAACCAGTTCTATAAATAATTATATTAGGCTACCCATGTGTCTCATGTGTTACCTGAACAGAGAGTTACATCTTGCGGTAAGATAGCATGGTCTCATCAGAGAACAATTAGAGCAAATACCTGGCAATTATCCCATAATTTGTTAAATAGCATTTGTTAAACAGCCACCTCATGGTGTGTTTGTCATTTGACCTTTGCTGAATCTTATCTTGTGATGGTTTCTATTTGAATAGTAAAGTTTTGGTATAGACAGCTATTATGTATGACTCAAGGGGGGAAAAGAAAGAAAGATTTGTGTTGCTATCAGGTATTAATTGAAGCATACTTTACTATCTTTTGATTAAGTATTTTTTGTCATTTCCATAATGAGAGGAAACTCTTCTGATAACTGAAAACTAGTAATGAGACATCATACTCTGCTGGAGCTAAATGATAGCTGCGATTCCCTCCACAATAATATACAATCCACGAAAAGATTAGAATTAAATAGAATTGTCTTGTTTTAAGCAAGTCTAAAATGAGACCTTGATACAAAGCTACAGTTTAATGTGAAATGTAAAGCCCTGTCACTCTCTCCCTGTTTAAAAAGATGACATTATTACTACCTTTTCCCAACTCTGCCAATATGATAATACTAATAATTTAAATTGATTCCCTGAAATTATATACAGATTTAGGAAATATATACAGCTGCATATGACATAAAAATTTAAATTAAAATGGCTAAAACAAAATTGAGATGTATTTTATCTCTAATTAAAGAGGTCTGGAACTGAAAAATTCAGGATTAGTGCAACAGGGACCTATGCGCTATGACCTTTCTGCTTTGTCATCCTTAGCAAATAACTTTCTTTCTTTATTAGAAAAGTTGTGGGTTTACAGAACAATCATGTGTAAATTGCAGGATTCCCATATACCGCCTGATTTTGGAACCAGAAAGTGGGGTGCTGCCTGGTTTGCAAATAACAAACATGTTGGAATAGCTTTTGGATAGAGGGAAGATTTTGGAGGAGTTGTGAGGAACTTGATAGAGAAGGCCCAGAATGCTTTGAAGAGACTGTTGGTAGAAATGTGGACTCTAAAGATACTTCTGGCAGGGCCTTGGGCATAGATGAGGCACCTGTTATTGTAAACTGGAATGAAGGCGATCCTTGTTTTAAAATGGCAGATAATCTGGTAAAATTGACTAGTGGCTTTGGCTGGAAGGCAGATTTTAAAAGCCATAAACTTGGGTATTTGGCAGAAGAGATTTCCAAATTAAATGTGAAAAATGTAGACTGGTTTCCCCTCACAGATTTTAGTGAAATGTGGCAGGAAAGAGATAAGCTGAGAACTGAACGCTTGGGTACAACGAAACCAGAAATTGATGTTCTGGAAAATTCCAGGCTTCCAGGAGGGGAGACCCCAGAGAGTGGTGCCCCACATGAGGGTTTGGCCAAATGTGGAATCAGTCACCATTCCAGAGAAAGCCAGGATTGGACATGGAGTTATTCAGGAAAGATTTGTGGAAACGCCTTATATCTGATGGGCGTGATCCAAGGCTACTGAATAGAAAGCCAATGAGAGTGTTGTGGAATCTGTATAAAGAGAACCACTGCCAGTCAGGACTGAGAGGGACAGAGAGGGGGCACACTGGAGGAAAAATAGCTTCAGAAGCTGTTTTAGTCTGCCAACGCTTCCAGAATGCAACACACCAGAGAGGATTGGCTTTTAAATAAAGGGGATTTATTTAGTTAAAAACATAGTTCTTCAGAGGAAAGGCAGCTAATTTTCATCTGAGAGTCTCTCTTACATGGAAAGGCACAGAGCAATCTCTGCTGATTTTCTCTCCTGGCTTCTGGGTTCCAGTGGCTTTCCCTGGGATGATTCCTTTCTGCATCACCAAAGGCCTGCACTGAGCTGTGAGTGCTAAGATGAGGTATGTTAAGCTGTTTGGGCTGTGCTGCATTGACTTCTCCTATTTAAGTATTCAGCTAATTAAATCAAACATCACTCATTGCAGCAGGCACTACCCCTAGTCAACTGCAGATGTAATCAGCAACAGATGAGCTTCATATGCCATTGGCTCATGTCCACAGCAACAAAACGAGGCAACTTCACCTGGCCAAGTTGACACCTGAACTTAACTACCACAGAGGCAGACCCATGGAGGCTAGGGTCTACAGTGAAGAAGCCTCGAGAGAGGAGAGAGGACCCACGCAAGCATGAAGAGAAGGTGAGTTTGCCCTGAAGGCAGAGGATGGGCCTTCCACCTCGTTGTGGTGGAAAAGTCATGCTGTCTCAGGCCTTGGAGAGGGTGAAGCACATTCCTTGGGGTTTGGGGACAACCTGGCTGCCACACATGGAGGGGTTGAGTGTGTGCCCTGAGAAGGCAGAGAGCCCAGGTGTGGCCCCAATGCTTGGAGAGGATGGAGCTGAGAAAAAGGTGGTCTCCCCAATGTCCTCCAAGGTTGTATCTGGAGAGAGGCAGATCTCTGTGTAGGCCCTTGGAAAGGGTGGGACTGCCGCTTTCTAAAGCCCTGAGGATAAATGACTCTCAGACTTTGAAATCTAATGGACTTTGCCCTACAGGTTTTTGAAACTTCTTGGGTCCAGTGACCCCTGTGTTCCTTCCATTTCCTCCCTATGGAAATGGGTGTTTGTATCTTATGACTGTGCCTCCTTTGTATGTTGGCAGCAAGTAACTTGTTTGAGTTTCACAGGTCCAGAGCCAGAGGAGAATTTTGTCTTAGAGCAGACCATGCCTGTAACTAAATTTGTTGAGACTTTGTACTGGTTTTAATCTTGTATTGCATTTGATTGTTACTGAAATGCTTTAGGTTTCTCTGATACTGTTACAAAATGAAATTATTTTGTATATGGGAAAAACATGTCTGTTTTTAGGGTCAAGAGGGTGGAATGTACTGTTTTGAAAGGATTTATGAACCCTAGAAAAGCCATGTTTTATTCCTAATCCCATTTTGTAAAGACAGCCATTTCTTTTATTCCCTATTCAGCACTGTTTGTTGGAAACTTTAATTAGATTATCTCCATGGAGATGTGACTCAGTCAAATATGGGTATTAAACTTGATTAGATGGAGATGTATTTCCACCCATTCCAGGTGGGTCTTGATTACTTTACTGGAATCCTTTAAAGAGGAAGCATTTTTGGAAAAACTTGAGATTCTGAGAGAGCAGAGAATGATGACAGAACAACATAGCCACAAGAAACAGAGAGTCCACCAGCCAGCGACCTTTAGAAATGACAAAGGAAAGTGCCTCCTGGGGAGCTTCATTAAACAAGAGGCCTGGAAAGAAAACCAGCAGATGCCACCATGTTGCCATGTGCCTTTTCACTTGAGAGAGAAATCTGAACTTCATCAGCGTTTTTGAATCAAGGTGTCTTTCCCTGGATGCCTTAGATTGGACATTTCTATAGATTCGCTTTAACTGGGACTTTTTCATGGCCTTAAAACTATAAACTTGTAACTTACTCAATTCCCCTTTTTAAAAGCGATTCCATTTCTGGTATATCATATTCCAGCAGCTAGCAAACTAGAACACATCCCAGCACCAACACCTTTCACTGATGTGGAATATTTTGTTACAATGTATGATAGCACATTTTTATAATTGTACTATTTATTGAAGTCCATGGTTTGTGTAGTGTAGCTTTCTTTTATTAAGGTTATTTAGTGGTCCAAGACAGATACTAAAGCTTTAACCATTATAGTCATATTCCAACAAGAACAAGGAATAAAGGAAGAAGAATCAAAGGACTTACTGCCCAACTGAGGCAGCCACCTTTTAGGAAACTTCCTGGAGTCAATATCAGTGACTTATACCTACATGTCATTGACCACTGCTGGAACCATGAATGGACAGAAAATATCGACTTTCGTTGGGTAAATTGCAAACTAAATATAAAATCAGGATTTTATTTTTAGAAATATTAATAACACTAGTTTACTTATAAACACTTTATGTGTATCAGGCACATATATGTATTACAAGTTCTAAGTGCTTTTCATAGATTAATTTGTTTAGTTCTCATAACAACTCTAAGATGTAGGTATGATAATCATTCCTGTTTTGCTAATGAGGAAACAGAGGCACTGAAGGGCTCAGTAATTTGCCTAAAGTGAAAAATGAGCAAAGCTTTCAATCTTGGTGGTCTGGTTCTGCAGTATGTACTTCTAACCATTAATCCAGAAGTTGTCATACATTTTCTGTAAAGGGCCAGGCACAAAATATTTCAAGTTTATGAATCCAGCAGGCTCTGTAGCAACTACTCAACTTTACCCTAAACCTAAAAGCAGCCATCAATGACACTAAACCAAGAGGCCTGGATGTGTTCCAATATGGTGTGGACGTACTGTGACACCTCCTGCAGACATCTAGTCCCTGCTCCACATCGTAGAGGTAGGACAATGACTCTTCTGACAGTACTCTCCAGCATCTTACCTATAAACAGAGAATGACTGAGAACCTGCTGATTGAAGATTAAATTTAAAAATAAATAGGTCATGGACTTGGTAATGGATGGCTCTTTAATGTTCTTTCTAATTTGATTTCCTTCTTCTATTTCCCATCTTTATCCTCTTGATAAATATTCAGTTTATGTTTTCTTTGAAAACTTACAATGAAAGTTGATACATTAAAATTTTTAAGAATCCTGCAGATAAGAAATTTACTTATTTTTTTTTTATCTAGTGTTTCTGAACTTATTTGACCATAGGACTTCCCTGCCCATCCACCCATAACATCTCAAAAAAAGGAGTTATTCAGAATACTTTGAGAAACATTGACTTAAGTCTTAGAGTGACATCCTTATGCTGTAGACATGTCATTGTGATAGAAATTATTTTGAAGGGATAACTTTTTCTAAAATCTTTGAGTTAGAGGTGTAATATAAAAACATACTTACTGGGGAACTACTAAGCTTACTTTCAGTTCACATTTTCTCTTCTTTTGAAGTAGTACAAAATGGAAATAATTACCCAAGGGTATTATCTCTAGTTTTTAATGGCTCTGTTTTAAAACAGTAAACTTTCTCTTTCCAAGCTATGGTAGTTTGGGCAGAGAAAATAGCCCTAACAAAATGAAGAAGGGTAAGGAGGAGGAGGAGGAGGGTGAGGGAGGAAGAGGGGGAGGGAGGAATGGGAGGAGAAGGAGAAAGTGAAGAAAAAAAGAAAAAATGAGTACTTGAAAGAGACCCTTTACAGAGATTTTTTTCCTCTATTACTTTTCTTCCACACTCATTTGATGTAGTTTGGGGTTCAAGTTAAAGCTCTAAGTGAATCACTGTAAGGTTTATTACAAAGAGACCAGATACAGCCAGAGAAAACTTAGATTAGATCATCTATCTCCTTATTTCAAAAAACATTTATTGTATGTCTACTATGGAAAAGACATTATTCTGGGCATGTTATTAAATGTTAATGGGATAATTGGAAGTAGTTATTTGACTAAGCTCTTTTGTCTAGCAGTAGTTATGTATTTATTAGTTCACTGACTCTTATGGTGTACTATTACTTAATATTTGGTAGTAAATGAATATCTAATAGGATAATTAAATCTCAATGGGGACGTAATTGCTGAGTAACATTCTAAAACTGCAGACATTGAGCTTCAACTCATTTATTCAAAAAGGTTTTATTATTTGCATAGACAGTTTGTATATTCCCTCTAAAGAATGGTCTTTATAGCACCTATTTCCTGTAACTTGTCACATCAGGATTTATTTGTAGCACAATATGCTTAGTTACAATAGTCTTGAATTATAAGGCTTTTAGCACTCTCTTCTCTTTAAAGCATTTCCAAACACAGTGGGAATGCAACTATATAAGCAAAAAGTGTGATTTAATCCTCAGCACTTTGCTTTGTTCTTGAAGCTGATATTCCTCTGAGAAAAGAGAAAGTATATATTGAGTTCATACATTGTTAGCATGTATTTATGATGACAGGAAATACTCAGTTGTTCTATCACCTTCAAAATTTTAGAGCACCAAAATTATGTGTTCTAGCTTGCTAGCTGCCAGAATGCAACACACCAGAGATGGATTGACTTTTAATAAAAGGGGATTTATTGCATTAGTTCTTCAGAGGAAAGACAGCTAAATTTCATCTGAGGTTCTTTCTTTTGTGGGAAGACTCAGGGTGATCTCTGCTGGCCTTCTCTCCAGGCCTCTGGGTTCCAACAACTTTCCCCAGGGTGATTCCTTTCTGCAACTCCAAAGGCCTGAACTGAGCTGTGAGTGCTGAGATGAGGTATGCCAAGCTGCTTGGGCTGTGCTACTTTGCGCTCTTTCATTTAAGCACCAGCCAATTAAGTCAAACGTCATTCATTGCAGCAGGTACACCTCCTAGCTGACCACAGATGTAATGAGCAACAGATGAGGTTCACGTACCATTGGCTCATGTCCACAGCAACAGAACTAGGTGCCTTCACCTGGCCAAGTTGACAGCTGAACCCAACTACCACATGTCCACCCCTTGTCAACTTGGCAACTACATGCATCACCTTAAACAATATTAAGGTGAAAAAAAAAATTCCTTTCTGGCTGTGGACCTGTGAATCTCAAAACAAGTTGTCTGGTGCCAACATGCAAAGGAGGGACAGTCACAGGATCCACAGGGAGAAATTGGAAGGAAAACCTGCAAGGCAAACACCATTGGATTTCAAAGTCTGAAAGTCATTTATCCTTCAGCTTTAGAAAGTGGCAGTCCCACCCTCTTCAAGGGTCTATGCAGTGGCCCACCTCTTTCCAAATCAACCTCGGGGAACATTGAGGAGACCACCTTTTTCTCGTCTCCACTCTCTCCAGGCATCAGGACCACCCCTGGACTCTCTGCCATTTCCAGGGCACATGCTCTACACCTCCATGTGGTGGCAGCCAGGCTCTCCCCAGTCCCCAAGGAGCATGCTGCACATTTTCCAAGGCCTGAGACTGCACAACTCTTCCATTACAACAAGATGGGAGACTCATCCTCTACCTTCAGGGCAAATTCACCCTCTCCATGTATATGGGTGGGTCCAGTCTCCTGGCTGAGGTTTCTTGGCTGCAGACCTGAGCTTCCATGGTTCTCACTCTGCAAACTCCAATGTGTCCCTTTTGTGTCCCCCTTTGTCCAGATTGGCAGTGGTTCCATTTACAGCAACAGTCTCTTCAAACACTCCAGAACATCTCCATAATTCTCTTCACAGTTCCTCCAAAATCTTTCCCTTAGCCATCCAAAAAACATTCCAACATATCTGGTATTTGCAAACCGCAGCAGCACCCCATTCTCTGATACCAAATCTGTTCTAGTTTGCTAGCTGCCAGAATGCAACACACCAAAGATAGATTGGTTTTTAATAAAAGGGGATTTATTTTGTTAGTTCTTCAGAGGAAAGGCAGCTAACTTTCATCTGAGGTTCTTTCTTACATTGGAAGGCTCAGAGTGATCTCTGCTGGCCTTCCCTCCAGCCTCTGGGTTCCAACAACTTTCCTCAAGGTGATTCCTTTCTGTATCTCCAAAGGTCTGGGCTGAGCTGCGAGTACTGAGATGAGGGATGCTGAGCTGTTTGGGCTGTGCTACGTTGCACTCTCTCATTTAAGCACCAGCCAACTAAGTCAAATGTCATTCATTGCAGCAGGCATGCCTCCTAGCTGACCGCAGATGTAATGAGCAACAGAGGAGGTTCACGTACCATTGACTCATGTCCACAGCAACAAAACTAGGTACCTTCATCTGGCCAAGTTGACATCTGAACCTAAGTACCACATTATGCAACTGCCTTAAGGTAAAGCTTATATACATAGACATAGGTTTAGTCCTTTTTATAATCAAGTTCCAGGGTTCAAACACCTAAGCTTTAAAGCTAGCAAACCTTCAATAGAGCATTATGATCCAATTGAATTTTATTTTTAAACTACACAAAATTCAATTTTATCTGTAATTAAATCACAATTAGACCATAATTATTCTAATTAAAGATTTGTATCATTGCCTTATGATAGGCTCCCCTGTAGCTTGTTTTAAATTAAATCTACTGGAAATAATAAGTAATTTCTTTTGATGTATGTCCAAGTCTATGAGTCTCAAAATTGAAACACTTCACACTATTTTTTAAGTGGCACCACTCAGATATTTTTCATTTTTGTCTAATTTTTAATACTTTTGGAAAAGCTTCAAAAGAAAACTCAAAACTTAGTAGCTCTTCCTTGAGTTGTTTATTCATGAAATCTCAAAACCACTTCCACTTAGAATAAAGTGGAAGATATTAGACAATACAACACAATTCTACACCCACATGGGTCATTGAGCTGAAGAGGCAGAAGCGTAATTGCTTTTCACTTCTGGTATTCTTTTTGCTTGCACCAGAAGTTCTCTGGTATTACATGAGGAGTTGGATCATCTCCTTGACCAGAGGAATGTGGAGGACCCTGCGGTACATCATGTATATATCCCTTCTCAAATCTTTTTGAAAGTGGAAAACAAGCGCTAGGATTCTTTTTTGTTTACTAGAGTTACATATCCTTTTTACATTTTTTTCCCTTCCAATAGGTACTTTAATGTGGTGTGTGTGTGTGTGTGTGTGTGTGTGTGTGTGTGTGTGTGTGTGTGTGTGTTGGAAGCTAAGATCAGGAATTATGTTCAAACAAAATACGGGGGCACCTTGGGGAAGCTCCCACCAATTTTATCTGAAGGACTGTTTCTAACTGGTGGCAGCATCCTCTTAAATACAACTTTTTAAAATTTAGATGTATCTCTTAGTTATAAGCCTTCAGGCTTGGAGACAGTAATAGCTTTTCTGGGTATCCCTTGCTAATCCTGGATTAAAACTAATAGCATTTTCATTCCTACCCTTTTTTTTGACAAAAGGGGTTTTCATCAAAATCAATTTAATTACCTTTTCAAGGACACATAAGTATTTAGAAAAAGTATCTCTCTATTTGAAATCTTCAAAGTTACAGACTGAAATCTGTAACTGATATGAGAAAACAATGAATAGAAGAACTAAATTTTCAGTTCTGATTTTCAAAAGTTGACAAGTAAGGTTTTTCACAAACAGTATACATGTTAATTGCATTTGAATCAAAGTATGCAGCTTCATAATATTGAGTGAATTATGACTAAATTTGATGCTTTTGATTAATGTTAAACCAGTGAGATAGAAATAATATTGGGCAGAAATTAACAAAGACTTAACATCATTGAGATGTGATAAATTACTTAGATTTAAAAAACTGATATTTATAAGGCTAGCTTTTCAAAAGGACTATGTGAGCTGAAGAATTGTAAGAACTGTTCTTAACATTTCTGTGTGTGCCCTTCTTTCTCCACCAGCTTCCATTAATATTTTGCTTCCCTGGTTGGAGATATGAATAAGTAACCCACACTAGGCCAGTCATGGTCCTTACTCTCCTAGCCACAGCTGGTCCAGGGAAAAGAATTTGAACTATACCTGAAAAGTTTGAATCCTTTCTTGAAGTTTTTCTAACTGAAGGTTGTAGGAAAGAACCCTTTCATATTCTCATGGAACTATTTGATTGAAAGCCAAATATAGCTCTGGCTATAAAAAGAGGTTGTCCTGCTTCAACAATAAGAAATCAAACACTTTTCTAAGCACTTCAGTTACTTATGGTTTAAACTTTATTATCACAGTAACCCTTGAAGTAAATATTATTATTATCCCCATTTTACAGGGGAGGAAACTGGGTACAGAAAGGAACTTGCTCAAAATGACAAGACTAGAAAATGGAAGAGGTAGGCTATGAACTCAGGCAGCCTAGCTACAAACTCTGGACATCCTACTACCATAAGCTATTGTGTCTCAGTAGGAAAAATAATCAAACTGACACAAAGAGAGCAAGAGAAATTAGATATAGAGAAAGTTATTTGTGAAAGATGGAAGAGTGAAATGTTCCAGGGCTTTGTTCCCCCACCCCACAGAAGCTTTGAACAACCAACAAACTGACAGAAACAACTTTTTCAATAAAGGACTGCAGTAACAGGGTGAATACCAAATGAAGAAAAACGTTATTCAAAAGGAGTAGAATTCCATCTTGTGCAAGCTGGCTCCTCTGCTCATCTGCTCACTGCAGAGCTGGCCCACATGCCCAGTGAGGATCTCTGGTCCCAGTTCCAGAGGAAGAAGAGTAATGCTCATGCACATACTGGAAGTATCTACCTCTGACCCAAACTGTCTTGTGTCGGCCTGAAAGACTCGCTGTGTAATAACTTGTCATGTATGTAGAAGGCAGCACATTGGACTCTCCTATAGAATGCTGCAGAAGAGCATTCAAGTCATGCTGTCTGGAGCAAGGGATTGCTGGCTGTAATACATACAGTACAGTAATGGGGACCAGAATGAAACTGTTTCATAGGGAAAAGGGGACAGTCAAAACTGTGTAAATGGGGAAATTCCTAGGATCACAAGTGCATGCCTAAGAAAATACACATGCCCCAAAAGGAGAGGCTGTTTGGCCCAGGGTTATTCTTCAAACTCACTATATGAATAAGCCCTGAAGGAAAACACTTGCACAGGTGAGCTGCAAAAACTAAGAAAGGGGTTTTATTTATTTCCTCCTTGTTGTTCTTCTTTCTTTATGTTAGTTCCCAGCTGTAAAGAAAAGCTCTGTTGTAACACTAGGGGCACATAGGCTTAAGGAACAGATGCCTCAGAGTCTAAATTCCAATGATGATACATTCAAATATCAAAATGTCCAGGTTTCAACAAAATATCACAAAATATACAAAGAAACAGGAGGGAATGGCACAGGCAAAGGAGAAGATTAAAGAATTAAAAATCATCAGTGAAGAGGATCAGACCTGAGACATACCAAACAAAGACTTTAAAAATTGATCCTAAATATGCCCAAAGAGGAAACAGGAACACATAGACAAGGAACTAAAGGAAATTGGGAAAATGATATATGAGCACAAAGAATTCAATAGAGAGATGGAAATTTTGAAAAGGAACCAAACAGAGCTGAGACAACAATCAAAGAAATTAAAAATTCCCCTAGACGGGTTCACTAGCAGATTGAAGCTGGTAGAAGAAAATTCAGAGAACTTGAAAGTTAGACAATAAAACCCATGGGGGTGAAAGGGGAAAATCACTGACCCAGCTGGCTTCCAGGCAATAACAGATTGCTAATATAAGCCACTGTGCCAGTTTGAATGGATGCATGTACCCTACAAAAGCCATGTTGTAATCCTAATTCCATTTTGGAAAGGCAGTTGTTTCTTCTAATCCCTATTCAGTCCTGTATGTTGGAAACTTTAATTTGATTAACTCCATGGAGATGTGATTCACTCAAGAGTGGGTACTAAACTGGTTTGGCTGAGATGTGTCTTTACCCATTCCTGGTGGGTCTTGATTACTTTACTGGAACCTTATAAAAGAGGAAACATTTTGGAAAAAACAGGAGATTCAGAAGGGCAGAGAAGAACAACGCAGCCACGAGAAAGCCATAACAGGGTTTGCCTCAAAACCATGAAGCAGAAAGGTCATCAGCCAGTGATTTTTGGAAATGAAGATTGTCATGGTCAGGTTCATGTATCAACTTGACCAAGTGTTTGTGGTACCTGTTTGTCTAGTTAGGCAAGTGCTGGCCTGTCTTTTGTGATGAGGACATTTCATAGAATTAAATTATGATCACATCAGCTGTATCCACAGCTGATTCCATTTGTAATCAGCCAAAGGGAGTGTCTTCTGCAACGAGTGAGGCTTAATGTAATCATTGGAAGCCTTTTAAGGAGGATTCAGAAGAGACGGGCTCTTCCGTCAGTGAGCCTCTTCTGTGGAGTTCATCCAGATCATCTATCAGAATCATTGGCTTCACAGCCTGTTGTGTGGATTTTGGACTCTGTGTTCCATGGTTATGTGAAACACTTTTATAAATTTTATATTTGCGAGTGTCTCCTGTTGATTCTTTTTCTCTAGAGAACCCTAACTAATATTATCTTGATACCAGGAGTGGTTCATAAGAAACAGAATCTTAAAAATGGGTGTTTATGAATGGTTTTCTACTCTGACTGGACTCAAAGGCGCTAAGGACTCTGATTCCCTAATCAGAATGACACTCCCAATCCATGGAGTGAGTTGGCAAAAGAGAGAGCCAAATATCACCATTCGATATGCCTAATGCCTCGCTTGTATGAAGCCAGGCTCTGGGGGATAATGTTTTTGACACCTTTACAGAAAGGAAATAAGAGGTATAGAGATGTTGGCTGGTTGTGGTTAGATACACTGGATGCATTAAGGAGTGAAAGGGATGGGTTTAAGGCTTCAAACAAGAAGCTTAAGCACCGTCTGACAGATGCAGAAGTTTCTATGAGTACCCTCATAGACATAAGAAAATCTTACTTCTTTTAGCCATAGATTTGAAATCTCTGAAAATCAGACTCAGAATCTTATTGTTAGGGTAGCAACTTTACATCATAAACTGAAATCTCAATGTTGCATGGTGTCTGCTATTAAACCAAGGGCACTGATAGAAAAGGAGGGGGACCCTAAAAAATGACTTAGTTACATGTGGATTAATAATGATGTCGGGGGTGAGATTGAAACCCTAGGTCATGCTGACTCTTCTCTACATAACCCTGTAATGGTCCCTGAGGACATAGCTGCCCCACCTCCAGCCTGCCTTGAGGAGTTGGCCACCCAACCTCCTCCTGAAGGGATTAGCCTTAGAGTGATTAATCCTGTTTCACTAGATGAAACTGCAAATGAAGGCCCTGAAGCAAAATGCTTGGAAGATATTTCTAATTCTTTTCATGACCTACTCCACCACCCCTCATTTCTTCCAGACTATAATTAGACTCAAGTCCCAACAGGCCCCTAAAGATGAGGTAAACAAAGTATCACAAATGACGACGTATGTTATACTCCAAAAGAACTGTGTGAGTTTTCCAATTTATATAGACAGAAATCAGGGGAATACATGTGGCAATCGATTTTAAGGGTGTGGGATAGTGGTGGAAGGAATATAAGGCTGGATCAAGCTGAATTTATTGATATGGGCACAAAGCAAAGATTCTGCATTCAATGTTATAGCTCAAGGGGTTAGAAAAGGTATTAACAGTTTGTTTGGATGGTTGGTTGAAACATGGATTAAAAAGTGGCTGACATTACCTGAGGTTGAAATGCCAGAAGTGCCCTGATATAATATAGATGAGGGGATCCAGAGGCTTAGAGAGATTGGAATGTTATGGTGGATTTATCATGCAAAACCTGCTCTTACACTCCAGGAATGTCCAGAGAATGCACCTTTTACCAGAACAATGAGAAATAAATTTGTGAGACAAGCGCCATCATCCCCAAAGAGCTCTGTAGTTGCACTTCTCTGTAGGTCATATATTACTGTAGGAACTGCTGTCACTGAGCTGGAATCCTTAAACCCCATGGGGATGATGGGATCCCGAGTTGGCAGAAGCCAGGTGGCAGCACTTAATCACCAAAGACAGGGTAGACGTGGCTATTATAATAGACAGCAAACCCAAAGCAGGCGTCAAAATTATATGACTCACAGAGATTTGTAATAAATCATGGGGTACCTAGAAATACAATACAAGGGCAGTCTACTAAATTCTTATTTGAGCCATATAAACAAAAGAGTTCTAGGTCAAGTGAACAGAAGTCTAACCTGAATTACAAAAACACAGAGTCACAGCCCCTTAATCAGTTTCCAGACTTGAGACAGTTTACAGACCCAGATCCCCTTGAATGTACGGAAGGCCAGGTCACTTTTGGGGAGAACCTGTTACACTGCCACAAATTTATACTGTTAATCTTCCTCCAAGCCTTCCCCAAGGAGACTGATGGCCTTTTACCAGGGTAACTGTGCATTGGAGAAAAGAAAATGATCAGGTATTTTGAGGATTATTACACACTGTTTCAGAAGTGACATTAATTCCAGGGGACCCAAAACATCACTCTGATCCACCAGTCAGTGTTGGGGCTTATGGAGGCTAGGTGATCAATGGAGTTTTAATTCAAGTTCATCTCAAAGTGGGTTCAGTGGGCCCCCAGACCCATTCTGTAGTTATTTCCCCAGTTCAAGAATGTGTAATTGGAATAGACATAGTGAGCAACTAGTAGGATCCCCATATTGGCTCTCTAACTCATGCAGTGAGAACTATTATGGTGGGAAAAGCCAAGTGGAAGCCACTAGAACTGCCCCTACCTAGCAAAAATAGTAAATCAGAAGCAATACCAGATCCTGGAGGAGTTGCAGAGATTACTGCCACTCTTAAGGACTTGAAGGATGCAGTTAAGGACTTGAAGGATGCAGGGGTGGTGATTCCCACCACATCCCCATTCAATTCTCCTATTTGTCCTGTGCAGAAAACAGATGGGTCTTGGAGGATTACAGTGGATTATCATAGGTTCAACCAGGTGGTAACTCCAATTGCAGCTGCTGTTCCAGTCGTATAATTGCTTGAGCAAATCAATACATCCCCTGGTACCTGGAATGCAGCTATTGCTCTGGCAAATGCTTTTTTCTCAATAGCTATTAGTAAGGACCACCAGAAACAGTTTGCTTTCAGCTGGCAAGGTCAGCAATATACTTTCACTGTCTTACCTCTGGGGTATATCAACTCTCCAGCCCAATGTCATAATCTTGTCCGCAAGGACCTTGATCATTCCTCCCTCCCAGAAAACACCACACTGGTCCATTATATTGATGATATCATGTTGTCTGGACCTAGTGAGCAAGAAGTAGCAACTACTCTAGACTTACTGGTAAGGCATTTACGTATCAGAGAATGGGAGATAAACCCAGCAAAAGTACAGGGGCCTTCCATCTCAGTGAAATTTCTATGTGTCCAAACATAAGCAGTGTGGGGCATGTCGCGATATCCCTTCTAAGGTGAAGGATAATTTGCTGCTCTGGCCCCTCCCACAACCAAAAAAGAGGCACAATGCCTAGTTGGTCTCTTTGTATTTTGGTAACAACATATTCCTCATTTGGGTGTGCTACTCCCGCCCATTTATCGAGTGACCAGAAAAGCTGCTAATTTTGAGTCGGGACCTGAACAAGAGGATGCTCTGCAACAGGTCCAGGCTGCTGTACAAGCTGCTCTGCCACTTGGGCCGTATGATTCAGCAGAGCCAATGGGGCTGGAGGTGTCAGTGGCAAATGGAGATGCTGTCTGGAGCCTTTGGAAGACCCCTATAGGAGAATCACAATGCAGACCCTTAGGATTTTGGAGCAAAGCCTTACCATATGCTGCAGATAACTACTCTCCTTTTGAGAAA